>LIAE01010489.1:73750-175877 GCA_002287525.1 Diploscapter pachys | reverse complement strand
TCAGTTCGATACCTTTTAGTATTTGTTAACGTTATTTTATTATTCTGCCACTATTAATCTTCGTTCTTCTTAATTCTAAATTATCAACATTTCATTCGTTTTTTATTTCCTATGATATTCATCAGTTCTGTTCTTATCAGTTTTTTCGTCAATCAATGTTGAAGTTTGCTTTTCAATGATTATAGATTGTTTGTTTGTCAGTGCATGCACGGCTTATTTTAGAAATTATTATACTTTTATGATTTTTAACTCAAAGAATGGTGTACATCGGGATCGATTTGAGCACGACATATTCGTGCATTGCGATAGTTGAAAATGATTTACCTATGACGATTTTTAATTATGATGGTAAAATGAATAGTTGCCTCGAAGAGTTGCATGGTTTCACTTCTTCTGCTTCGAAATGTTGCATATTTTCTAAAAGAGAAATAGTTGTGTTCTAGTTTTTTTTATAGTAATTTTTTACCCAGGTAATCAAATTAATTTTGTTTTTTTTTCAAGATAATTGTCTTTTCCTTTTAAACAATTTTAGAAACCATATAACATCCGTCGATAATCGAATTCATTCGTTTCGTTGACTTTCTAATTTATTTTGTTTAGAAAAATGAACACGATTTCAGATCGATCGAGCTCGTCTGGGATATTCTCTATTTCCTTTCTGAATTGAATAAGACCATCGGTCAAACTGCTCATTCGAGTGCCCGTCTGCCTGTATCTTTGAAAGACTTACTAGTGCGCATCTCCGCCATTCGACATGGCTTGGAGAGCGTCATCTGACTCTAATGCAGGATTGGTCGCTAATTTGAAAAGTAAGTAGAGTTTTACATAAAAATTTTTGATAATAATTGTTAGTTTAGTCTACTACAGGATGCACCGAAAGTTTAGAAAGATTTCGAAATTTTTTAAAACTTATAGTGGTCTTTACATAAATTTTAGAATAATTTTAAAACTTTAATTGATTAGTTAGGCTCAGACAACTCATGCGTCCGAAGATTTTAGCAACTTTTATTCATGATATTTTCTTTAATAAGAAATGTAACACGCTAAAATGCTTCTAAGCTTTTGGTGTACCCTGTAGTAAATTTACTTGATAAAATATTGATAGTAACGATTCAACTTCGAGTTTTACAAACATAATCTTACGATACTATATGATTAATTAATGATGGAAAAGTTTTGATTGTATCGTATTAAGACACTCAAAATATGTATACAGCGCTGCAAAAAGTTTGGACATAAACATGTTTTTGCGATCGTCATCCGGGTGGGTTATTTCGATCATTTCGACTTGAGTTTCGCTTATCGGATATATGATATACACAGCATACATATGCTTAATTTCAACCGAATGGGATAGGAAAAAGAAACTTAGAATACCCTGACAATGCTAAACAATATTCATGTGTCCAAACTTATAGTCGTCACTATCTTTTTACAAATCAATCGAATATTTTTGTTTTATTTTTCAGAAAACTCTCGATTTACGGATCCTAGAGTGGAGCAAACGATGTTAGCTGTTGATAGAGGCGATTTCGCTCCACCCGATCCATACGAAGACTCGCCCAAACGAATAGGATACAATACGACAATATCTGCACCTCACATGGTTGGTAATAAAATAAACCCAGGTCAATGATAATAAGCAGCAGTTATCATTTCATTAGCATCAAAGTTTAAAAGTTTGTAACAGTCGATATTTGTGTAGATTAGTTAATCATTATTTACTGTACCAATACTGATCAAACTTATAGCAGCTACATATTATATGGTTTCGAATTACAAGTTTTTTTTTACTGTTTGTTAAATTTATGAAACCAATAATTTCAAAATAATGTATTGTTTCAAATTTTATGTTTTCGATATTTTAAATTCAAAAATAAACCAAATTTCAGCATGCGACAGCTTTGGAATATTTAAAAAACCATTTGGTGGAAGGCGCCCATGCACTGGACGTTGGCTCAGGCTCTGGCTATCTCGCAGTCTGCATGGCTAAAATGGTCGGACGAACTGGAAAAGTGATCGGAGTGGATCATATTCCTCAGCTGATCGAACTGGGCATCAATAATACCAAGAAGCATCACGCTGATATGCTCGATAGTGGACGACTCGTGTTTGTTGAGGCATACTTTTAATTTTTACATTTTATAGAAATGAAATATTGCTTACTGCAAATTTTCATTGAACAAATTTCAACCAACTGCTAGATTTAAGTAATTATCTAAAGAATAATGTTACTTATTGCCCTTATATCAAAGTTTTTGAAGCATGAAGCAATTAGAGATATTATAAAAGTATTTTCTCTTATTCAGAGCGACGGCAGACTAGGATACAAAACGGGTCGACAGTACAACGCGATTCATGTGGGAGCTGCTGCAGAGGAAATTCCTGATGCTGTAAGAAGAAGCATAATTCGTTTCTAAAGGAAAAAAAACGATAATTGTTTTCAGCTAATCGAGCAACTCGCGGAAGGAGGACGAATGATGATTCCTGTCGGTCCTGATAAAGGAGATCAGGTATTATTTATTTTTCCTGACAATTCAAAATTGCTCTGTGCAGTGATGAACGAAATTAAAACTTGAAAATACGATATAGAAATCGGAATGATCGTCTAAAATTATTGGAATTACTTAACGTTAGATACCTAACTACCCCTATCAACTCCTGCCACTAGTCTCTTCTTCATATCATAGTTATTAGCAGGCAGGAATAAATAAAAATTGTTCAGGTTTTCCTGCAAGTCGACAAAATCAATGGACAAGTCCACAAGAAAGTCATCCACGGCGTGAGGTATGTTCCTTTGACTTCAAAAGCGAAACAGCTTGGAATCCGGACCGGAATCCGGAACTTCGTTGACTTTTAAAAGTGCTACTAATTTTTTCCAAATAACTTACTAACAAACCAAGGCACTATCGAATGCATTTTGTGAATTTGCACGAAGATAATTGAGATTCGCTATATTTATGCTACTTCACGAGACAGCTGTACACTACATTTCAGTGTAGATTTATTTTTCTGTCATGAAATATTCAAATGTAGTTCATACTGAGTAAGATTGTTAGTCATTGATTCTTACAAATTAAACAAAAGTAATGAGAAGTAAAATTCATATTTGAATAATAAAATTATATAAATAAATTTCATTATTTCCTCATCATGCTTAGAACATTTATAAGTCAAGAGAATGAAAAGTAACAATAAAATAATGGCACATTCGTTCATTTGAATCTTCTGTTTTTTCCACAAGTAAATGTTCTAAGTGCGATATAATTTGTTAAGAGTAGCATCTTGCATAGTAAAAGTACACTTTTGAATTGAAAATTAATCCTGATTGATATTCTCTAACTCAACAAGTCATCATAATTTATGTATGATTTTAGTAAACTCGTAGAAATTACTTACGTACATTTGTTTACTAGTTTACAACTGCCTACTTCAATGTGACTTATGATTTACTGTCAAATGAATGTAAATATTTCGCCAAAATGTGACATATTATTCTCATTGTATAAATAAATGCTTGTCTATACATTTCAGAGCCTGGGCTCGTACTAAAGTTCTCCCTCACGTGAACTCAATATCGTGTGGGCTTGAGCCATTTTACACGAGGTTCAGGCGAAGTTCACGCGACCTACGGCAAAAGTTCCCATGACCTCTAACTTTAGTATTCATCCGACAATTATATTTTGTCGAATTCATCCAAAATCGGTGTTATGAATATTTAAAAAGTATATTCTGTGCTAAACATCTGCTCGTAACCTGGATACATATGAATGCATTTTCAATGAACTTGGTGATACGAGGTGTGCATTTGCGTCGTTTATAACCTATAATTAAATAAATGGGTAGTTTTATTTCAGCATGCATTTTCAAGTTTTAGGAATTAATTTTTAGCCGATAAAAAGTTCGAAGCATCAATTTAGTAGTTTCATTCTCCGTTCTTCAGTGATCAATTTCAAACTCATTAATTGTAGACTTTCTCACTCAATCAATACTCTTTTACTGTTTTCATTTCGAAATAATGCTATGGTGATTGTTCAGGTCTCTTAACAAAGATGTTAGCCAATTTACCAGTCGAAGTTATATTGTTGATCTGCCAATATCCCGAATCCAAAGAGCTGAAACAATTGGCCTGGACTAATAAACGGATGATGCAAATAATCAAGGAACATCTGCCGATGGCACTCGAGAGGAGAATTTTATTCTATCGTAAGAAATTATGTTGAAAACTAAGAGACTTTGAAACGATTCGTAATAATTTAGTTTGCCATCGAAGTAATAGTAAACAATATGAAGGAAGAATAGGCTTGTTCAATTCATCTACCTGCTCAGTCGAAGAGATTGCACAATTCCACAATTGTTATTGGCCATTTCAAGCAACAACTACAAAGAATAAAGTAAGTTCTTATGTTCGTTACTTTGAATAATTTCTCCGATTTTAGATTTTTGGAATTGATGACCTAAATAAATCATTTGAAATCTTTGACTTGGATACTCAACAAATTTCAGAGGGTCTTATCAATAAATCCATAAATGGTCGATTAAAAGAATTTTACAGGTTCAACTCCTCCTGAATGGCGTTATTCTGCATCAGTCGTTTATTTTAAAGATAAATTGTATCACTTGGGTGGAGAAATTCCAAAGTCAGAAGAATATACGAATCGAGTTGATGTAAAAAGATTGAACGAAAAGTCCATGAAATAATTAATTCAGGTTTTAATAGACGGAAAATGGCAAACAGGACCTGCTTTTCCTCTTCGAATTAAATATGCTCAAACAATAGCATGCGATGGAATTTTATACGGTCACATTATAGCATATTCATTATTGTAATCAAGGATATTCAGTTATTGATGGTCGTGAAAGTAGAAAGATATATCGGTTATCAGATAATGAACGAGAATGGATTGAAATTGGAAAGATTTCAAAAAGACGATTTTATTTAGGAGTTGCATCACTAAATGGAAGAATTTACATAACTGGAGGACAATTGTCATTAATTTTGTATGATAAATAACGTATCATTATATATTTAGTAATGATGATGTATTCAAATCCTGTCTTTATTTCGATCCCTCAGCTCCAGTTAACAGTCGAATTTCTCAAATCTCTGATATGAATTATGCAAGAGTGAATCATTCACTTGTTGCTGCTAATGGAAAATTGTATGTAATCGGAGGGTCAGTTGATATTTTGCATAATCTGTATACGAAATATCTGTCGATTTAGATTTCAAAATTTTGACCTTACAATTTTTTGTAATTCAATCGAGGAATACGATCCACAAACGAAGAAATGGCGAGAGGTGGGAAAATTGAGAAGCTTGTCTACAACTAACAAGGATTGCTGTCTTCTCAGCTGAATGCATGTTCGAATAGCCGAATTTATATACACAACTATAGTACAGTGATAAGGTTCTTCCCTCTGAAGAGAAGGAACCTCTAACTCGATATCCCATTTCTACCTGTTATTGATGTTCAAATTGTCGAAAACTTTTATATTGGATATTAGTTGTAAATTTGAACGACTTTTATGCTTAGAGTATTTGCCAGTCGTAACAATAGAGTAAAGTTTGTTGATATGATTATCATTAGTTTCATCTAAAATTATTCTTTCAATAAATATCGTGAAGTAATAATTATTCAATGAACATGATACATACAACTCTCGAAGACATCCAAAAGTGATGAGGAATGATTGTAGCTAAAATAAACTTTTTTAATGTGTATTAAGGCTTCTTTTTCTCATTCCTTCCTGAGCATGTTGCGTTTGAATGCGAGATGGTATTCGAAATTGAGCAGGTCGTTGTTCAACCAATTAGAAACGAATATCGTTACAATTCGGATGAGGAAAAGATATACGAGAAGTTCTGCGACCGAGATTTTATCAATCAGAATGTAAAAATATCTTTATTTCCCGTGAAAAGATGAAATTTTCACACGGTGAAGAGTAAAGAGATTGCGTATAAATGAATTAGGAACAATCAATGATACATAAAATACAAGTAAAATAAATTAATCATAATAAAATAAATAGTGTGAGTAGAATAGCCTATTTATTCTGCTGGCGTTCCCTCAGTTTCTGCTCTTCCAGACTGTTCAGATACCTGAAATTACTGTCTTAGAAATTTATTAATTATGGGAGTTCAATCAGTGATTTTCTAAAATTAAATTTGCAAAAAAAATCGTGATGATAAAGCATAAATGAATGTTAGAATACTCGTATGAGAATCGTAAAATTTCGGTGGATTATTGTATTTGTCATCAAATTTTAGATAGGAGCATTTAGGAAATGAAGATAAACTCGATACAAATTAAAAAAAGTGACGATTCAGTTGCATGAAAGAATTCTAAATCTATCTTGTGGATTTGAGAACAAAAATCTCGAATCTTTGCGCTACATTTCATCAAGTAAAAATGGTAAAATTTGTGAATAGGAATATTAGGCCTTAAGAAAATCAATAAAAGTGACTTGCCTGAGAGCCCGTTTGGCGGCTGTAGTCTTGGCGATTCTGTAGTTTCTGCCCATCCCAGTGAACTTCATCTTCCCGCCCACTTCCACCGTCACTCGCACTTTGCCGCGCTCGATTATTCGCTCCATTTTGCTGAAGTATTTTTCATTGAAAAAATTTGAGTTCAATACGATTTCTTTTATGAGATCTGGAATTTGCAATGAATTTTTGTAAAAATGAAACACGGTATTCGTGTAAAAAACGCATTATTGCAAATCAGAATGGCGTATATTTTGCTTATTTCATTGACAATTACTTTTATCTTTTTCCCCAAAGACTAATCATTGGATATATGTACCTGAACCTAGCCCTGCCCTGCTCCAACTCCATCAACTCTCTGATGGGGGATCTGGGTGGATTGGCGCAGCACTCCTCGATCGTGTCTCTCATCAGATGGTACACCACGCGCCACACCACATCCAAGTCACGATTCGAGTCCTACAAATTATCATTTATCAAGTCTTTTTACATTGTTATTCTCATATACTACCGATAATGCATGCTTTTTTAGACCTTCTTCTGCAGTTTTTATCGGATCATTTTCTCAAAATGGTGTAACACGAAGGAAACACAAAATGATAAGAATTAAGTTTAGTTAAAATTGATTTTTGAAAAATTGATTAATGAAGCACGTCAAGAACAAAAAGCTTGTTTCGAAATTTTTAACCAGCTATAATTTTCAAAATTTACCAGGTAAATAGCGCCAGCGATACTCTCAAAAACGTCCGACATCGCTTTGGGAACCTCGATGTCTTCCTCCTGAAAACGAAAGAAGAGTCAAAAGAGTCAAATTTATCAAACTAAAAAAGGTGAGTTTATATTTTAAAAAATATGAGTTTTCTTCTTCTCATAATTACGTAATGAGATAAACGACGAAAATGTGAATTTTCGACTTCAACCTCACCTTTCATTTTGAAATAAGAATGTACAAGTACCTGTCCCTCATCGATCTCCTCCTCAGTAGTCACCATATACATTTCCGCGTTGAAGTTGGCCTCGAGGAAATTCCTCTCCTTGCAGAGTTTGACGAACTTCTCGATCATGTGATGCAGGCCGGGGCACATCGCGATGAAGTGCTGAAAATTGCGTTTTCTTCTGTAGAATTAAAAAAAAAATCTTTTGATTTTGTGGATTGGAAAATTTCAGCATTATTTTAATAATAGCAAACCTTGTGGAAGTTATATTTGACAGCGAGACTGGCGAAAATAGTGTTATTGACGAGAGCCGAGCGGAGATCAGTCAACACTCCTGAAATGAACACATTTTCATTAATGGCCATTTTGAAAAGAATAAATTCCGAAATAAAGGAATGATGTTATTAGCAAAATTGTTTAAAAATCAAAACGAACAAATGTACTCTCACCTGGACTGTACTGCCTCGCGTCTTCGTAGAGATATCGAGTGATCATATAGTCGAGTACTGCATCGCCCAGAAATTCCAGACGCTGCAAATAAGGCTGATATGAATAAATCAAGTGGACAGTTGTTGGCAATTAGAAAATAACACCATTTTTAAACACGGGAAAGAGATGTGAAAATTCATTTGTAAAGTTTTGAAAAATCGAGCTACGCAAGTCTCTAATTGGAAGAAAATATACGAGAATAGTAGGTTAGAATAGAATATTTTCACGATGTCCCTCTTCAAATGATGTAAAAATGTGATGTCTCTCATTATTTGGTGACTATTTCCTACCTGATAGCAGCCGGTGATGCGATTTTTGTAGTAGCTCGCATGGGTGAAGGCTTGCACCAAGTAGGCCTTGTTGTTGAAACGATATCTGCAAATATCAAATGCATTTTATCTTTACATTAGAAGGGTCTTTTCTAGAATATGTAATCAATTTTTACTGGATGTATGGCATTACGTACCAAAAATGAATGTCATTTTACACCAAAAATTTTGGTGCGTAGTGGCTGTTTTCCATTTTTACTTACCCGATGGTGTCCTCCAGCGATAGGAAATTGAATTTGATATACATGTCCTTGAGATGTTGCTCTGGAAAATTAGACCATATATCTTTTTAAACAAAATTTCGTTTTATCTTTCCAACCTGGATCAGCAATGAATTTCAGCAGCGGTTCCTGCGTTCGCTTTTCCGAGTCCACCTTCAGACCCATCCACTTCATCACCTCAAAAATAAGACATAGGTTGGGAAAGAAACTAGGATAATTCATTTTTCATCGCGAAAATAAACTATTTTTGAGGAATTAGGAAAACAACCGGTAAAGCTTTGAGAAAAATACGATATAAAGCATATTTGGTCAAAATGACAAATTCGAATTTCAGCAAATTTAAATTGAGATGGATGCCGAACATTCCGAAAAGCAAAAACGAACATAGAATTTCTGCACAACCATGGCATAAGGAAAAGCATCCAATTGTGTGATAGATGCTGACCATTTCTTCGCTCTTTTATAAATTGAAAGTTTGCCCACCTTCAGGGTTGGCTTAGGTCCGAGTGTGAGTAGATGAGCCCCAATGAGAGCCTCGACGCAGTCGGCAATCGTCTTGTCGGAGATGTACTGCTGCGTGAGCATGTTGTATGGCAGAGGGGAGATCTCCTCGTTCGCTGCAGAAGAAGGAGTTGGCTGCAAAATATAATAGGTTCTTTATTTTAGAAAATTAGCTGATATTCATTAGTGATATGGAAGAATTTAAAGTGTCATTGGAAAGGTGTTAGAAAAGATCTGAAAATGTGCACATATAGTATAGAAGCAGAATGATTTCTGATTATCGAGAATTTTTATGCCAAAAACGATAATCTTTTTAGCAACCAAATTAATTAAAAAGAATGATTGAAATTTTGAATTTGTATTACCTTGGGGAAATTGATGGTCTCGACTCCATCAGCGAAATTCCTCATCTCATCTGGCGCGTCGGCTGCATCCCACCCGGTTGGCATCTTCACCTGAAACATTATTATTTTTGATTTTGTTTCAATTCGCCTCCCACCTTCTGGCTGGCTTCAGCATTTCCGTCGAGCACTTCATCTATGAATTTCTCGTTCTCCTCGACATCGTCCGCATTCGGCGCCTTAAAGTCGACCTTCGGCACGTAGCTGCAAATCATAGGAAAATACGTTGATAGTGATTTCTCGCGATCTTGCTTTATCGTTATCTTTTCACATAAACCCATCACTAATAATTTGTGAAAAAACTCTCGCTGTAGAAGAATTATGTGTGCCTAGACTAGATGTGACTTTGGAGACTTCAACAAAATATCAACATTTTTAGTTGCTTTGAAAAGAGGGGAAAGCCTACCAAGGAGGCAGCCAAGAATCCTGCACGTCGAACTTCGAAGCGACGATGTAGTTGCCGAGGCCGAGTTTCTTGCCGAGGCGGAACAGATTGCAGTTGGAAACCTGAATATGAGCATCCCAATATAATACTAGAACAGAGACTTTCGAAATGCTGATAGCTGATAATAGCTTGAAGTGGCAATGTTTTGAAAGACGTAAACAAAATAATATTTGCTAGAAAGCCATGTTCCATTTTATTCATGTAATTGTTGCTGTTTTAGGATCCAAATATTGAAAAAAAAAACGATTTGTAAAAGGTCAGAAAGTTGCCAAACCTCTTTGCTCCTAGCGAAAGATAGGTTTCCCTCGTGCTGATCCCAGTGTTCGTGGTAGAGATAGTCAGTGACTGCGTACTTCAGGAACGAGTCTCCGATAGTTTCCATTCGCTCGAGATTAATGCCTGAAATTGAAATTTTGGATTTTCAGTTTTTTTTCTCTCGAAGTGATAAACTAAAATCATAGAAACTGTTCAAAACCATTGCATGTGGAGGTTTTCAATAGAAGAAAATCGATGCGTTTCTTTCATTTCGATCGTTGGAAAAGTCTCTTTGAAAATGATTTGAGAAATGGATTGTTTGAAAGAACAACTCTGACCGTCAGCAGCATTGGAGGCAGTGAGAGCGATGAGGATGAGAGCTGGCGAGACTCCATAGGGATTCTCCAGGAGCAGATTGGGATCGTGTCGGACATCTGCAAGCGCGGCCGAGGTCGAAGCGGTCTCCTCCTTCTGAGCCAGCAGAGAGACCGCTGTCTGAGAGCTGCACGCAAATTTGAAACGGGCATTCGTCAGAGGGGCGGCAAGGACTTCGCCCTAAAATGATCAAGTAACTTCGAAAGAAATCCGAATTTTCAACAAGTGGAGATACATACGTGACAGAGAGATAAGTGTGTACTATGCGAGTGGAATAATGCAATTCTTGCTATTCAGTTTTCGTCCTCATTTGAAAATTGATCAGTAAAAATGGACGTTGACAATATAGGGAGTTTCTCATAGCAGAATGTTTCATTTTGCGCTATTCTATTTTTCCGCATAGCATTGTCGACATTCCTAGCTGTAGATTTAGTAAGGAAAATTAACATGAAGAGCGAAAAATGATGGAGGATTCAAGGTTTGTGCAAATTTTAACTAGTCACAAAAGGAATCTTGAATTTGTGCATTGGAGATCTTTTCGAAGCCATGCTTGAAATTTTTTCTGCAAAAATCAATGAGACAATCGGAAGCACAGGGAAGTCGGTACTTTTCTAATTTAAAAACAAAAAATAACCATAATGTCGGATGAGTTTAGAGATAGCTATAAATAAAGATTTTAGGAAAATAATTACTTTAATAAAAGAAAATGTCACCTTGGGTGGTTTGAAGTCAGTGGTGGCCAATCTGTCTTTCATCTCCTTATCCTTCTCGCCCTTCAGCATTTTCTTGTATTCCTTCGTCCACGTATCTTCTTCTGGCACTTCATCAGTTTCCATAGAGACTTCACCTAAAAGATCGATAATCATTTCAGCATCGATGATTAGAGAATAGCCTATAACGCATGCTACAATATTTATCAGCTCATTTTTAGAACTTTGATCAGATGTTAGGAAGTTTTGTACAAAAGATAAATGTTCTCGCAAAATATAAAGATTCGTGATAACTCCTGTTAAGAAATATTCTATAGATATTTGATAATAGTTTCAGGGAAAAATTCGAGTTCGTGACTCTTCTCAAATTTTGGCTTTAGAAAGCCATACAGCTTTGATTCGAAAGTGCTAATAAAGAATAAAGGGTGTGTGGAACTTCTCAAATTGAAAATCCATACAAAACCTTACCATTTTTGCCCTGCTCATTGACCAGTTCCTGTTCATCGTCGAACTCGGCCAAATCGACAGTCTCCTCTCTCTGCCTGAGAACCCCCATGTCTTTTTCGTCGTCCTCATCGTTCAATTCGAACTCTTTGAATTTCTTCGCCAACTGAAACCTCCCTAGTCATCTATTTTTCGCTCAAAAAGCATGCCAAAGTCGTCACAACACATTATTTTCATCGTGGACTTTCCATAAGGAAATGAGTAAAGGTTAGACGTGAATTTTCGACATACTTTAGACCTCATTTGTTATTATTTTCAAAGACCATACCATTTTCTCATCGATAGCTGCCCTATTAGCATTTGCATTCCTTGCAGGAGTGACTTTCTGATTAGTCTGTGCCTTGCTTGTTGAAGCCTCATTTCCATCAGCGAGTGGAGTGGGGATGCTGAAGAAGTGACTCTGCAGGTCGGCATTCAGAGCCTTCATGTCGATGCCGAGGGAATTTTCAGCGTTCGAAGTGATCAGCTCCTGCAATTTTATAATTTCTTCCAACAAAAATGAGAAGGAATAAATGTGCTACTCCAATTTCAAGCGAATTTGAATAAAAAGTGTTCAAAATAGTGAGAATTATGGGCTGCAAGTACTTTACTTTCATGAATAAGTACGACCCTCCAAAATTCTATTTCTCCTTCGCATTTCGAGTAGAAGATACTCACTTTTGGGAGGATTATATATATATATATATACTCATTCATGGAAGGAAAGTACTCGCAGCCAAGATTAGGATCAGGGGCGGGCAAAGCTTTGTCTCTATCCTTGAAACTCTTTTTTTGAAAAAAAAAAATTTTTAAATTCAAGTCATTGCACGTCCCTGATTCAGATATGGAAGGTTTTGTCAAATTTGTCCAATACTTACGAATGGCTGCTGCGGCTGTTCGTCATCGGGATCTCCCCATCCACTAGCCACGATGTTCCCTCGGGGCGCTGCGAATGTGTCACGAGTTGCTAAAACACAAAAATGGTGTGGTCAAAGATTTACTTTTTCAAAGACATAATATTTGAAAAAATGCTAACATTAAAAATCTATATGCCAAGAATACTCACTTCTCTTATCACTGAGATACTTGCTGACATCGAAGAGCTCGAATGGAGCGTCCTCGAAGTCGTCCTCCTCGTCCGACAGATCGCCTGTCGTGATCGAGGCACTCGGCACCAACCCAATCTGCAAAAGATCGTTCTGTATAAAAATGAAACTTTTTAATTGAAGATTTTATGCCCGAAAAGGTTATTGCCGATTCTATGAAAATCAATTTGAATTTTACCGCATCATCATCTCCAATCTCGATGAAGTCCGGTCGCTTCTCGGGTGCGAACTGAGCACCCATTTCCGGATCCCACACGCCAATGTTAAAGTCCTGAAATCGTTTTTTAACAATGAAATATAAGTTGTCATAACAGTGAACCGACCCCTTCCACCCTCTCGACAGGCTCTATCTTCTTCTCGGTGTTTTTGTTCATTTCCCTGAGCTGCTGGATCTTCTTCACAATCAGAGATTCTTTCTCCTCGTAAGTGGCCGGGTAGAAGAGAGGGGACCACTCTGTTTCGTCAGAAAGAACCGCTTTTTCCTGAAATCGGACAAAATATAAGATCTTATTTTTTGGAAAAGAAATAAAAAGATGTAAATAAGAAATAACAAACCTCGGGAACGCTGAGCGCCTCAACTATAATTCGCTTCCGAAGTTCATCAGCCAAAAGCAAGTGATTGACTCTGAGAAATGTTGCATTTTAGACCAAAGCAAATCCGAGTAATTACCAACCTGTAGAAGAAACTTGGCAGTGCAGCGATGAGGTTCCAAAGAGTCGCAGAAATGGGATGCACATCCAGGAGCTCGGGCACGAAGAGTTGACCTTCTCTGAACAGAATAATTTTTTGAAGAGTTATGTATTTTGGTAGAAGCCGAGTGAAAAAGTCGAATCTTTTTTAGCAATTGTGAAAGGTACCTAGCCCTTTTCTTCTCATCTGATTTCGACGAAGCCTTCGCGACAGGAGTCACTTCGACATCCGAGTTGAACGAGTGCATGGACGCAGAAGTGGTGATTGCCGAATTCTGCTTGTCTTCATTGGCTTCGACCGACTTTTCTTTTTCCGCAGCTGGTTGCGGTTGAACGCGACGATTGCGACCGGTGCGAGGTAGGAGAAGATTCAGACGACTGAAAATTGAGCGTTTCCCAAAAATAATATTGAAAAACTAAGAAAAATTAAAGGGGCAATTTTCTTTCTCATTAAACTTGGAAAAAATTCTCGATGAAACTTAGAAATAATGGGCCCTACTTGGAGGTGTGATCGACATCGAGGAGTTTCTGCTCCTGGTCGAATATTTCGATGCTGTACTTCGCCTTGAAATAGTCGTTAAATGACGCGTATTTCGGGTCAGAAAACGGTGACGCTGGGGTTCGCTCGGTTATCTGAATTTCTTTCATATGTTAAAAATTCGTTTAAAGTCTAAATTTTATAAGTTTTTACCTCAGCGACATAGTAATAGACAGGATGTTCGAGATTCCGATACCACGGCGTAACGACTGCATCGCGATAGCGGGAAGGGCTGAATTCACCATTCTTATCGGAGCTTTGAAAAAAACTAAAAATTGTATGCAAGAGACGTAGATGCAGAGGAAGGGTGAAAATGAAAATGTAATATCATATGGAGAGGGTAGTGAAGAATTCATTCAGTCATGATGTGTATTCGCAAAACCTCCTTTTTCATAAAACGATTATTTTCGAAAATTAACATACTCGAATTTGAACAGCTTCCTCTCCTCGTCAGTAGGCTGTCTCGGCTGATCGATCAGCTTCCTCTTGATGACTCCCTCGATGTACAGCATGTTGATCTCGTACTTGCAATTGCCCTTCTCGTCGACTGCTAAAAATTCATTTTGAAAGAGGATGGGTCGAAATTTCATTTTCAAATAACGGAACGGGAATGATGAAATTTGATCAAAATTTTGGAATCGAAATTCAGAATGATTCATGTTTTCGAGGATAAATTCGAAAGAAAAAAAAACAAAACGTTTCAAAAGTTTCAGGCGAATAAACTTCGAGCCAAAAATAAGCTTCTCTCATGCAAATATAATATTAGAAGTAAGTTGAGGTTCACAAGCTAGAGAAAAGCTTCGGAAAGTTTTACAAAGAAATGAACTGACTTCGATTGAGCGGCACAAGCAAAGTGTTTGTGAAGGGAGTTGTGTCATCGTCAGGCCGCTTCTCAGTGCGGAAAATAAGTGCGGTCTTGCAGAGCTGCAGCACGTCGTCGAAGATGTAGTGATGGAAGTGCTTGATGTTCGTCAACAGTTGCTGGGATAATTCCACCTGGAAAAACGAAAAACTATACATTGCAATTTCTGTTTGCATCTAAAATAAGATAGAATTCGGTAGATGGAAGATTATTGGGTCAATTTTCATCCCAAGGAATGAGAATAATACTTTGATGAAAAATTCAATTGAATAAGTCGTATGAATTTATACATGTACCTTCTTCTCGGCCAAATGCAGACAAATGCGCATTTCTCCCTGACGCAGATAAACGGGGAAGGCAGGAATCTGAGAATAGTGGATTGTTTTCGAAAAAAAAACTAGAAATTGATTACTCTCGGCAGTTTGTTAGCAGACAGGAATCCGAAATAGTACTCGTATTGAGTGGGATTGACGAATTTCCGTTTTTTGGGGTTCGACTCGGCCGTCGGTTCTTTGATTCTCTCCAGGTGCATCACGTACAGGAAACACGACTCGTGAGGTTTGGGCACTGCCTGTGTCATGATGGTTGGTAGCTGAAAACATCCTTTATAACTCTCTATGCAATGATAAAATGATACGGTTTTCTAGGAGTCTGAAAATTTCGGTCATCTTACGGATTTTTATATTATTTCAAACATTTCAAAAGTCATTTCCGCACTGATATGCGAGTTTCCCTATGCATAGAAAAGAGTATTTTCATTTGTCCTGAAGAAATAATGAAAATAAATCTTCCGACCTTCTTATCATAGAGCAGTTTCCTCTTGGAAGACCCGACCTTATGCCGGTAGCCGGGGATGTATTCATCAGGGTCGTCGTCCAGATGCTGCATGTACTTCGCCACATTCTCCCTTCCGACCGGCAGCAGGTTGTCGTTCAGCTCTTTCTTCTGCAGTCTCACTATTTGTTGTGAAATTTTGTCGTCAAAAGTTCCCATTTTGAGTATTTTCGGTGATATTTCATCATTTTTATAAGGATCTTCATATCGTTGTGCAAAATCATAAGCAAGAGTGCTCGAAATTTCAATTCTGAAACACTTGGAATCGAAATTCCAAGCCCGAAAACCCTCGAAACCAGATTTTTCCGGAATCAAATTCCACGACCCAAAAATGTTCAGAATTAGAATTCCACGTCCGCCTGATCAAATGTATGAAAGATGGTCTTCAAATGAACTCTTGTCATTCTTACCTGATGCAGCACTTTGCAAGCCTCCAGAGCCACGGCCATCTGCGCGAGTTTCTTGCTGTTCATCGGACTTTGCAATTTGACTGGCTGAAGTTCCTGCATCATTCATGCTACTTCTTTACTTTTCTACCATCTTGTGAGGAGAATTGATCGGCAGTGTGAGTTCAGCCCAGAACGTTCGACCATCGTTCGAAATGATCGAGATTTGGGGCGTCAGTCGAGTGAACACGTCAGAAGGCAGTTTGGCGCAGTACCTAAAATGTTCAAAATAATACTTTTTAGACATTTGTAAATTCAACAAATTTTCGAGTTGAAATACTTGAATGAAGAACAAACTTATGTCTGTTGAAACAAAATGCAGCTTGAACTTTACAACCTGAAGAAATAATGCAAAGATGAAAGGCTCGAAAAAAGGCGCTGATGCTTTCTTATTTACTTGCGAAGTTCCGACATTTCCAAATTGTCGAAACAGAATTGTTCATTTTTGCTGATTTTAAGACACAGAATTCGACAGACCGATTGACGAGTGGAATGGCAGTGAGTATGGACACTTTGGCGCCCTTTGCAGTAACGTATTCGGGAATGATGGACTCGACCGTTTCGGGCACCAAATCAGTGTCCTCCATAGGGTTGCCCACTGTCAGACTGCGTTTCAGAAGAATCTGAAACAGGATATAAGAAAAATAAAATCCGATGAAAACACACCTGCTCGATGCTTCGGAAGTCCTGCAGATCGTTGTTGAGATTGGCGCTGTCGTTCATCTCTGTCAGAATCGTGTATATCGCACCTGGCTTGCGGGCACGGCCCTTCGACTGAAAGATAAGATGCATTGCAAGTCCACCATACTTCTTTGAATATGAAAATGTAGTATGTAGATGAATTTCGTTAGAAGAAATCAAAATGGAAAAAGAATACAAGTTTTGAGCTGAAAATTTAAAGGATTTTGATGAATGAATGGAGAAAATTTAGCTAAACTTCTATACCTGAACATAAGACCGATAGTCCTTGGGCTGATCGAATTTGACGACCAAATTGCACTGCTGCACGTCGACTCCTTCCTCCAGCACTGACGTCGCGATCAGCAGATTCAGCTCGCGCTTGCGGAACTTACGAAGAACCTGAAATTCAAATAATTTTAGAACAAGATGACGATCATAAAATAAGTGAAGGTCAGTTTGGACGGAGTGGCAATTTCAAATTTTGTAAGTCAGATAGAAGTGAGCGAAATACTCAAAAAATAATTTCCGAGACCGAATTTGTGTCTAGACTTGGTAGAAATATTGTAATGATGCTGTTTTCTTTAAAAAGAACCCGACCTCTTCCTGCCGTTTGTGCAATCCCTGGCTGTCTTCACTTGCCAAACTCGATCCACTGAACCCAATCACGTAATCGGGGTTCAGGAATTTGAACATCGGATCCCACGTCTTGACGGCTCGCAGAAGGAGCTGAAAGGAATAAGAGTTCAAGAAATTAAGTTTCAAAAGTATAGGTATCCTAGAGCACGCGTGATAAAAATTTAGATTCAAATATGATCGAATTTATTGTGCTGGGAAAGACACGGCTTAAAAATTTAACCCATTTCAAAATGCGAAAAGGTGAAAATTCAAAATCTAGACCGAGAAACCGTTCATTTTGTCTGATCTCGTTAGAAGAAAAGACGAGAAAAATTTTAAGAAAATCATCTTACATTGAGCACATAGGCGACGTATCTCTGATTGACGAACACGATTCCACAGAGCAATTCGCTCTTGCCCTTCTCTTTCTGCACGTCCGGATTGAAAGCCTTGAGAATCTCGAGCAGTCGCTTCACTTTGTGAGGAGTGATCTGATGCAGAGAATCGATAGAGCGGATTGATTTCATCTGAAAATATCGAGTTAGGATAACTTATGGAGAAACAGTGTCGCTTAAAAGGGTCAAGCAATTGTGATTGTGAATGTACTCTGGAGTACGCTCACTTATTGTCAAACTCTTTAAACGAAATTTTGTAAACCTATGTTTCCCACTGAAAATGAATTATTGCCGAGTTTTATCAAATTTACAGGCAATTAGTGGGGGCACCAGGGTCCGTTCATAATTATATTCCTTCCAAACTCTTAACCCTTGAGTGTATATGGAGGGTTTGAAAACGGGAATAACCTTTGGCTCAATCGTCTTTCTGACATGGATTAGACTGGTCAGGACGAGCCGAATGAACGTGATCGTCTTCTCGTTGCGGGTCTCCTGCTGGGCGATTTTCAGAAGGAATCTCTCCCAGGTTAGACACATCTGAAACATGCATTTTAAAAATATATATTTAAAAAAAACAAAATGAATTTTTGCCTTCCAGCCAGCCCAGGGTCCGAGAGAAGTCAGCAAACTCTTGGTCTTCCTGAGTGCCTCCTGCAGTTTGCTCCTGGGATCTTCATCGAAATCCGGATCGATTTCGTTCGTCGTATCAAGGAAAGTTGCCACGTGGTTCTAAAAATTTCACTTTTTCAAGAAAACTGGAAAGTATTGACTAACCAGGAGTTTCAGCGATTCCCCGATGTCAGTGATGGAGTCCGTCTGGAAATTCTCGCAGATCACCACCGCCTCATAAGGACGGGCACCGTATTTCGAGAGCTGGATTTGAAAACATTAAAAATACCTTGCAAATATCGGTTGTTCAAATTATTTTTTTCAATAGAAGATAACGAGTTGTTGGGAAGTTAGTAAATTTAAATTTGAAGGCGATACTGCATTGATTTAGGAAATAAAGTGGGTGGGGTGTCCATTTGTGAGAAAGTGATCAATGAGCTGGATCAGTTTTTCAAAAAGCCAAGACACTCTTCAAGTCATTCAAGTATTAAAATGAGAAAAATAAACTCGTACCGCAACGAGATTAGACGTGGTTTCGACGGAGCAATCGAGGATTTTCTCGAGTTTGTTGATCTTTTCTTCGAGGTCTCTCGGCAAGGTTTTGTCGCTGATGATTGATGCAGTCAGACCGAGAATTCTGGGGCGATCATCTGAAAAATCGAGTATATTTTATAGGTTTCCTTTGTAATTCAACGCCTTTTTTGGAAAACTAACCTTGAGGCAGACTAATGTAATTGCGCATGATCGCCCTGTACGGATGATTGTGTCCGAGTGCGTGATGGCACTCGTCGAAAATGAGCAGAGCCGCCTTGCGCAGGTCGAACAGAGCGTGATTCACCAGGTCCAGCAGAATTTGCGCTGTCATCACAATCACCTGAAAATTTACACAAGAAGGTATATTTTCAGAAAAGACTGAAATTGACAATTTTAAACCACAATCCATTCGCAATAATATGAGAAGAAAATCTCTCCCCTACAATTATTCAGTTTCGCATAGTTTGAAGGCTAGTGATTTTCAAAATGCCTTGAAATCAGAGCAGGAAAATGAGTTTACGAAGATTGAAACGGTCTCAAACCTGGTGATCTTTGATGAATTGATGGAATTTATCAGCATCATTTGTGACCTCCCAGTTGAGTCCTCCGTGAATCTGGCCGACTGTCAGAGTCGTGTGGCATTGTACGTGTTCGGCCTGTTGTTTCACAAGAACGACTGCAAGTGTGTGTATCTTGTCGTGAAAATAACTTCGTTCAAAAATTCTCATTTTTAAAGAAGGATAATTCCGATAAAATTTGAAAAATGGAAATAGACAAATTGTTCATATTCTTACTTATCTTTCAGCATTCGACGAAATAATGTCGTTTTCATTTCCCCAATGAAGTTTACCTTTGTCAACAATGAAGAAGGCCCTCTTTCCGCCTTTGTCGATGTCAGGCAGCAGCTGCAGAGCGTACTCCTTCAGAAGCAGCACGGCAATGAATGTCTTGCCCGCCCCTGTTCCCAGCTGAACGACGATGTTCTTGTTGGTCGCCTTGTCCAGAAGCTCGATCTGGAAAGATCGCGAATTTTGAAATTCACACGAAATATTTTGGGTTATTTTGTGGACGTTTCGACAGGGGTCAGAGCTGAGACGAAGTTGAAATTTTCAAATTCGAAGTCGAAGTCGAAGTCGAAGTTGGCTCAAAAACCCTCGAAGTTTCGACTTTCGAAGTCGAAGTCGAAACTTCGTCTCAGCTCTGACAGGGGTCAATGATAAATTGAGGGAATACTTTTGAAAAATTAATAATCTTCCTCAAAAGTATACAGAAAAGATGTCAACCTGATAATCCCTAGGCGTGAAAATCGCCCTGTCGATGTCCCTTTCTCCGCCCATCTTCCAAAAATTCAAACAACTCGTTCTTGCTGAATTGTTTCCTGAAAAATCAAAATATTTTTAAGGAAAAAATTAATAAATGCAAAAAAAATATTTAACGGCTTCAAAAACCGGTTAGATATTGACAAAATCCTCGTAAAAATTGAGCATTTATTTCATAACAAATTTAAATTCAACTCTAAACTTCTTACCAACTAAAATAAAATCTCTAAACGGACTACAAACAAGGATGCACGAAATTGTTTTCAACTCAAAAATCAATGTGATCTACGCGCAACCCCGTGGAAATATTTTGTTCTATTCTGGTTGAATGTTGTCGAACACTTGCTTGATGTACTCGTCAGTCTGAAATTTACGATGTTTTCTAAAAGTATGCACTACTCATTTTTAATTGATTTTTTCAAGAACTCTTGGCGACGAAATCTTTGTTAATAACAACATTGAAGAAAAATAAATTGAAAATATGTAGGGAAACTATTGGCATAGTTCTGACCGACCTGGAACATTTCATAGAGTTTTTCGACTTGGACGGAATCGTCCCCTTGAAGAATGACTGGATGCAATGGTCGGTACTCGATTTCCGCTGATTCCACTTTGAATCTGAAAGTTTACAACCATTTCCGACAATCGATTGGAAATGAGTCACTTCTAATCCCCTTCTCCTGCATAAAAGGTATTCTATTCTCTAATATTTGTCAGATTTTCTCATAGTTAAAATGAAAAATGTGAATTTCCGAATTTAGACCGATTTCCTTAAAATTACCCGTCATTTTGCAGCTGCTTCTCGATCTTTGATAGGTTTTTTATTTCACACTGCAACTCGTACTTCACCCCTTCATCGTCCTCGATCGAAAGCACGTTCTCGCAGTCCAACTCGATCGCGTATTCTTCCATCTGCATTTAAAAGAATATTCATTTTATTGCAGTGTTTCAAGAAAGAATAAACCAAATTCGTTTAGGCCTCCGACATTGAAAAGGAAACGAAGAAGAATTTGAAAAACATCAAAATTATCCCCTATTACAGAACAAGCTTTTTCAACATTTCCTCCTTTTATAATAAATGTAAGTGTCCAAAATAAAGAATTTTTAAATCAAAACTGAAAATACCTTTTCGAATGCGACTTTCTCCCCATCCTTCTCCGGACAAACAACAACAACGCCCGTCTCTCGGAACCAGTTCTTCACTCCATCGTTCGCAAGTCGAAAGCCTCCGATCTAAAATGAGCAAAAATAAATTTATCTATGCAAAGGAAATCTTACTTTATTGAAATACTTCCGCAATTGGTTCTCAACTTTCATTTTACCGTCTGCTTCTGCCTGAAATAAACTCGTTTTTTTTTTCTAAAAATAAAATGAAACTTTGTTGGCAGAAGGAAAACTCAATTTCTCTTTGTACGTTTGATTTGATAAGCAGGGTTGCGCCAAATTAAAAAATTTTAAATTTCGGGTGAAACGAATTCAAAATGAAAATTTCGCGCGGTCCTGTTGATAAGTCGGTTAAAATTTACCTGAACAATGAATAGCGACCCACTAGGCCCAATAATGTCGAACGACATTTCGTAGTCGGGTTTATCCTGAACAAAACAATATGCGAAGGGAAAAATATGCCAAATTGGTACCTTCATTTTCTGGAGGAAGTTTCTCAAGGAGTCCAAGGGAAGTGACTTCGCTTTGAACTCTGCCTCGACAGCAGCCAATTCGCGATTCAGCTTCAAGTCGAATCCACCCGTCTGTGTTAGGGCTTTTCGGGCCTGAATTTTCATACTACATTTTTCGCCAGAGTAATAATGAAACTAGATTTAGGTTTGAACTAGTATCATGATAAAATTAAGTTTTAGAGAGCAATTTAAATCAGGGTGGAACTAAAATAAAATTACCGTGCCAGCAAATAGTTTCCTATCTTGCTTACTGTCACAGTAAATTCCATTTGGGCTCCACCCTAGGTTTTAATTTCTAACTTTCTCTTCTAACAAAGAACGATGTAGTGATTCTAAAAGTAAAAAAGCTCTTTCAGCATCATTTTTGAAGGAAAATGTAGAATTAACCTTTTTGAGTAGAAGGCTGATGGCTAGAGACCGCTTTGCATCATTTTTGCCTTTGACCTCCTTGATGTTCTGCCAATGCGAGTGACCCTTGAGTGCTTGACGACAGAACGAGAAGCACCGTCGACTCGCTGTGCCCAGCATCTACTCAAACGTCTGAAATACTTTCCTTAAAAAATAAACTAAGTCGAAATATTCCCTATTTTAAGCCAGAATAAAAATTCGATGGTTTGAAAACCACTTTCGAAAATCTTAATAAATTTTCGTAAAAAAGTTTCAGCTTTATTTCCCGAGATCAAATGATACAGTGAAGAATAACCGGTTACGACACAATGCTCGTCATCAAAAATCAGCAAAAACAAGAAAATGAAAAGTAAAGTATAAATAAAACAATTCTAATCAGTCTAGTCAGTCCTCTCGACGACTCGCTCGAATTTCTTCATGGTCTTCTCGTTGAGCATCTCTGCAGTCAGCAGGGACACGCCCAGTTGGTCGGACTTCGTGAATGGCTGCGCCATCAGAATCAGCCATCTGGAATGTTTGCAATTAGGGATATTTTGGTTCCAAGTTTCAGAAATCCAGACAAACAGAATTTATGACTGCAAAGAAACTTCTTTCGAACAAGCTTCTGGTTATTTCTTCAAAATGAGCAACTCGGCTATCACACTACCACGTCTTCATGTTTCTTCATGCCTTTTCTTTGTATTGAAAATTCTTCTTCCAGAAATCATGTGATATTCAAAATGATTTTTTTTTAAATCGCAGTATACCTTCTAGCAATAGACGCAGCCTCGTCAATGCTCAAATTGATGTGTGACTGCTCCATGTATTCCTGCATCCATCGAGGCAATTTTCCCCTCTTATCCTCTCGAGAAAATCTGAACTTCTCCACTTCTTTCCGAGGAAAGTCGAATTTGCCTACCTTCTATCGGCAAAAATCATGAGACCGTAATCGGTCTTGCCCCTGAGCACCCTGCCCATGCACTGTGCCGTATGACGCATCGCATCGAACGTCAGGAAATCGTTTTCTCTGAAAACTGAGAATCAAAATGAAAAGGTGAAAATGGCAAAATAACCGAATTCCAAACTGATCCCTGAGATATTCGAGTCGAGCTCGCAGAACGCGACTTTCCGTGTAGACATAGGGAATTCCGAGCATGATCACACATCGTCCTGCAAAGTAGTCATTTGTAGTGCAACAAATTAATAAAACTTCCACGAACTGTGATTTCTTTCGTGACTATTGTAAAAGTGAAAATTCTCAATGCAGGAATTGAAAAAAGTCCGAAAAAGTCGTGGTTTTCAAAAAACTGACCAAGATGGTGACTGAAGTCGATTCCTTCGGAAACTTTTCCCCTTGCGACAGAAAAGAGACAAGCCCCCCGCCCGCTGTCGCAGGCCTCCACGTACTTCTCGAGGGCAACCGAGGTCTCCAAAGCGTCGTTCGTCTCGATGAAAAGCAACTTGTACTTCATCAGTTCGTCGATTATGTGCTGAAAATTCGTGAAATGTTGATAGGAGATTCTGTCTTGTAAATCATTTTTACTTCATATCATTATTTCCCCTTCATTTTGATGAAAAATGATCCCTTGAAAAATTAGTCTTCTTTCTTTCCAAATAATATTCCTTTGAAAACTCTCTGAGCACCTTAAAAATTCATGGAAGTTCATTATAAACTAATTTCAGAATAATGAGCCCATCAAAATGCATCTCTACGAGATTTTTAGGAAAGAATTCAAAGAGTCTACCTGCTCATACCAGACAGCAATGACGGCCTCCATGTAAGTGTAGGAAGTGAAGAAAACGACAAGTCCGTCGGGCACGAGGGAGTCCATTTCCAGCACCAGATTCCCGTAGTTACGAATCACTGCCACATCGCCGCGCTGCTCGAAGCGGGACGTCATTGCTACCTAAAACGTTGAAATAAGCCAATGTTGAAATGTGGACTGGGAAAAGGTGTAAGCAAGAATTTAGAAAGTCGAATAAAATACAAAACGAAATTATGCAAGACTGATCAAACGAAAATCATTGTGATTCAATTCAAGATTATGGTAAAATTCGAATGTTGAACAAGGTTCTAAATTTATATAAGACAAACTTGAAGCATATCCTATGCAGAAACTGGCATTTCTCGTCTTTAATTTAAAACAAAAAAACGATACCTGATCATTTCCCCTAGAGACAACGAGAGGGGAGAGACACGGCCTTGCAAGTGTCATCGTCAGCGACGCCATTATGACTGGGTCGAACTCCAACATTTTCGGGTACATTTCCAAGGGAGACAGAGTACCGGAGGTGATCACTACCTGAAAAATCAGTTATTCATTCATGAATTAGAGAATCGGCCTAAAAATATGAATAATTGCAAAATACTTGACAACTAACGATACACAAAACCTCGTCCGTAATGATTCGTATTTTTCTAATGGATCATCCTCTTCATTCATCAAATAATAATTGAAGAACTCGAACCGTTTGGAACCGGGAAATAACGGGCTTGATGGCGATTGAGGCATCGAGGCAGGACAGAGTCATCACCGGCTGGTTGCTGCCCTCGGGTGGCTCAACGATAAAGGAGAAACCCTGAATTCATAAATTAAAATACATATATTTCAAAGTAAATGCATGCAATTTTTATACCTTTGAATAAGTGGAAATCAAAGTGGCCAAAGTGGAGATCTGAGTGAGCGCCCACAGTTCAGTTCCATCACCGAATTCCAGCGTCTTCGACAAATTGTCTAGTCTTTCAGCGCAAAACCTGAAAAAAAAAACTGAAATTTACCTAGTTTTTCAACAAAAAAAAAATACCTGAGCGGTCTCCTCTCAATGCACATCCGATCTTGGATGTCCTTCAGAAACGCGGCTGGGCTCTCGATGATCACCTAAAATTATTCCCGTCCTTTCTTCAAATTTTAGTTTTCAGGAACAGATAAAACAGGAATGATATCATAGTAGCAATAAATGATAAAAAATAAGTTATCAGAATAATTTCAACGAAAATAAAAAAGAAGCAATTCTAACCTGTTTAGTTCTGAGCCGATGCTTCAAATATTCGACGAATCGTTTCATGAACAGCACGAAATGCTGTGCAGTGCGAATCGAACCGGGGATTGCCTCGTTGAGAATCTCTGCAGGCAGCACGGGGTTCGCAAGTCGCTCATCGTTTGCTCGCTCTCTTTCGGCTCTGAAATTCAACTCGTGAAACTTTGAAAACTGTTGAAAGAGCAGTCTTCAAAGAAGAGAAATAAGAAAGAAAGTCAAAATTCAGTTGCAGTGAAAAAATACTCAAATTAGTTGGAATATCTTCTTCTGAGGCAGAATTATGACATTTTCTCCTCCGTTATTTTTCTTTCAATTATATAGAGAACAATTTGAACATTTTTCATTTATTCTTTTTTCTATCCTGAGGTTTCAAATTCTTACTTTCTGAGTCCTTCGACGAGTTTTTCATATTCCTCCTGCAGTCGAGCAGCATTTTCCCGTTTGGCCTGTTGAACGGCTTCATCCAATCTGCAATGGGTTAACGTATCCCTGTCGTATGAGTAAGAATACCTGACAAGTTCCCCAGCAGCTCTGTCGATGTTCTTCTGCGTGATGGCGACGGACATTGATTCGATGCACACGTTGTCGATGTTGTGAGCCTCGTCGAACACTACACAAGTCCTGAAAATCGCCATCTTTGTGAAAGAGCTATTAGTGATGAGGTCAGAAAGATATTATCTTCGCACTTGAAAATAACATGTGTTCTGAGTGTCGAATCAAATATTTTCCAAAAAGAATTTACGAATGCAGAAATTGCATTTATGAAAGGATGTTTCAGAAAGATGCTATATTTTACATTCGAAAGGAATGAATTAGCTAGTAGCTAGCGAGAAAGTTTGAACTTTTATTTTTAAAAATTCCAACTTCCTCGTGAAATCCTTGGAAATGAGTTCAGCGATCTTTGGATCCAGAATGTAGTGATAGGAATAGACAACGATCGAGGCTGTGTTGACTGCATATCTGGCGACGAAATACGGACAGATCTTTCTTCTCCTTCCCAGTTCCTTTAGGTCATTCTGAAACAAATCAGAAGTTAGGACTTAAAAAATTTGAATACATCTTTAGACGAGTAAAGATTGACGTACAAATTATAGTTATGATTTTCCTACCAAGTTCCAGACTCCATTTGGCAGAGCGAAGTTTTCCTCGAGATTTTCGAAGAAATCGCAGGCCGGCAGAGAGGGATCGAGTTCTCTCTTCGCACGCTGGAAACTTGCCGTCAAGCGCTGACATGCACCGTCCACAGATGTTCCTGCAAACATAGTATTGCGCTATTGTAGTGTTATTTTGTTTATTTTACCTTGTCTGAGTCCCCAGACAGCTTCGTTGATGCAGAGGTTCTTGCGGGCCGACAGAGCGACTGCCGCTTTCTTGGGAGGAGCCTGAAGTGTTACTTTTCTTGAAAATCAATGAAAATTATCGCACCCCAGTTTCTTTCTCATAGTAGGCGTACAGCGTCTTCAGTTCCTCGACGCATTTTTCGATTTCGGGAATCGTTCTCGAGCAGTAAACTAGCTTGTCTGGAAATTAGCATATTTTCGAAAAGTCCCTTTTCTTCTTGAATATTGCTAACTCTAGAATTTATTTCTAAGTTTTTTTTGAAAAGATAGAAAAATCCGACCTAGACTATCAGGATACTGTAGCATGTAGGCCACGACGAGACTCAGCAAGGAGACTGTTTTGCCTGTGCCCGATGGCATTTCTAGCAAGCAATGGCCCTGAAATTTCTAAATTGCAGAAATAATTCCTGCAAAAATAACCTTGGCATCGAGCGACTTTTTGAGCTCGCGCATGTAGAGAACCTGCTCCGGATAGACATAGTCGTACGGGAACAGCACCGTCAGACCGTCCACATCGATTCTGGACAAGGATAGAAATTGCAAGTCGACAAATTGAGCAAAAAATTTCAACGCATTTATGAAAATTTCATCAAGTTTTCTAGACTATTTTCATCTGAAAAACTCACTTCATTTTGTCAAACCGCTCTACTGGATTTCCATAGATCAGCCAACACCCGTAGTGTAAATCACCTGTATCTGAAAGTAGACAATCGTTGAAAAATCGTGAAAATCAAAATGGAGATATGAAATTTCGGTATTCCGAACCGAATATGACAATTTTCACGGCAAAAATAATCCTTTATAATTTTATGCAGCATTTTCTATGCTTTTGGCAAGAAACTGTCTGTTGACACTTCCTTAGAATAAAAATCTACAAAATAAGAGTGAAAAATGTAGCCAGTTTTCAGCACACAAAAAAAACAGAAGAAGCATAAATGAAAACTGACTATGTCTAAAAATCAGACTTGTAAAAAAGTAAAACGATAAAGATTAAATTTTTGAAAAGTTCTAATTATTCTCCACAAGTCTGTTTTCAAAATTCAAATAAGATCTCGTATAAGAAAATTTGGACTGCCGAAAGACCCAAAAATACAATATTTGCTAAAGTTTGACATTTGCAATTTAAAAATGCACAGAACCTGGGGGAATTTTGGAAAGTTCACGTGCTTTCAAAAATCGAGGAAGAATTGTGAACCTTGCAAATTTCCTCGAAAATCACTAAACGAAGCACAGAGCTGAAAGAGATCTACCGCACTGAAAATTCTAACACCGAAAATCGAAAAATCGCGACTTGAAGTTGAAAAATCAAAATAAAATAACAAAGTTCCTTTCACAGGTTTGCTCTCTAGCGAAAGTTTTAATTTCTTGATTAGTTTTCCATTGAATTGTTCATAAATTTTAACTAATCAGGAAAAACCTTGAAGAACAGGATAATTTACAATTGCCTAATCATAAAAAGTGAATAACATTATCGTCCATAAGACACTTACTTACACTTGAGAATTACGGATTCTCATTCCTGAGGGAAAATCTACAAAATTCAATAATTCGTTTTAGGTAGAAGGGGCTTGAAATGTTTCAACATACTGACAAATGAAAGGAATTTTACAGAAAATGAATTGGTGAAACATTTTCTTATAAAAATGCCAAAATTTGAAAAGCAAGCTATAATTTTCTCCATCAAATCTCCAGTTTTATGAAAAAGTAAAACTCAAAACCTAATTTGTCTGTTGTGTTTAATTTAAAATGTCTAGCCGGAAGAATGGGAAACGGTGGAAGCGTTTGAAGTGAGCGAGGCCAGAGAAGTGACCGAAGCGTCGGGGTCTCGTTTGTAGTACTTCGGCCGGGGCTTGTTCGCGAACAACATGTCACGGGAATAGTAGTAGCCTCTGGAAACAATGTTTTTTTCTTTGAAAAGTCAAATAATAACTTTGTCAAGATGGAAAATTTTATGATAAGACAAGAGTTTCCCTTACTAAAAATGAAGATAGTGGAAAATCGAAAGAAGATAACGGATTTCATTCGGAGACTTCTCTGCGGAAAGTTAAAAAGAAGCGTAACATATTTCAGAAGAGAAATATTGTAGAATCGTTACTTTCTCCTCTTCACGATATACAAGTTCTCCCATCAAGCGTAGAGTATCTCGAGGCGTATTTGAATGCAATCAATATCCCTTTCCCAATATTTTTCTTCCTTCAGAATATCTTAATCTCGCCCACCTGTTAACCCAGTGTCCATAGATGGAGAACATGGCAGCCTCGGCCTCGTGCCGAATGTCCCTGTCTCTGAATGGCCGCTTGCGCAGGGCGTCTCTGTCCACAACACTCTTGATGTACTTGTACTTGGCTAGGCGCAGGAAGAAACGCACCCAGATAATCGCCTGCAAGATAAAAAAGATAACGGGATGAACGATATTTGAAGGGGAAAAATGCATAATGCTCTTTATAAATGCAAGTAAACAAGCCAAATTCAAGCTTGCATTCATTACGGGTATTTATAAAAACGAAGTTCAGAATAGTACAAAATCTTCAAAAGAGAATATCGACTTTCAACTCCTATCTTTGATAAATTCGCGTCTTACGGATACGCACCCTGTGTGATAATATATGCTCTTTCTTCAAAAGTCAGAATAAATCTAATCTTCTTCTGACCTGTTTGAATAGTTTCCTGAGATCCCTCTTGGGTTTGACCTCCTTAGCGACCTTCTTCTGTTCGACGACCTCTGCAGCAGGCGGTTGCAGTCCGCCCATCCAGGGATGCTTCAGGCATTCGCTCGCAGACAACCGCTTGCTCGCTTCCACTCTCAGCAGGTCGGAAATCTGGAAATAGTCAAATTCTATTTGGCTCATTTCAAGTTTTTTTTCGAATTTACATGATCATTCGAGTCGAAGAATGGTTTTCAAAACATCTTTTTCTACTTATATAATTCTTGACACCAATTTCTTTGTTTACAAAATTCCGAAGATAGAAAATTCAAATAGATTATCATCTCATCATGAAATATTTGATATGTCAACAAAGTTTGTATTCAGTCTAGTTGCCGATATAAATGCATAAAAACCGAAAACGAATTTATATGGTTCTTGAAACCTACTAGTTCCTTTGCCTCTGTCGTCACATTCGCCCATTGCTCCTTTCGGAACTCGTACTTGCCTTCCTGGATCATTCGCATCATCATAAGCTGTCTGGAACAAAGCTATTTAGATTCTGAATTGGCATCATCTAATTTGTTTTTGGGCGATTTCTTACAAAATTATCTAGGACTTCTAGTTAAACTTCGTTACAGATCGCTCTAGACCATCATTTTTATTGTTAACATTCCATATTTTCGCAAATAACATGAAATTTTAATCAAACAGCGAGAAAATGAAGGATAGTAGACGATTTGCAATAATAAATTCTCCAACTTCATGCTATTTCGGTCCAGTAAAAGAATAATCATGTCCCAAATTAAAAGAAAAGTAAATGGGGTACTATTGTAAACTCGCGCTTTTCTGGGATCGATGCTGATAAAGACAAGTGCATGAGACATTCAGGAATTTTATATTTACCTCCTGTGATAGAAAGGCGCATATCCGGCGAGCAGAGTGTACATGATCACTCCCAGAGCCCATTCGTCCACCTCAAACGAGTAGCCATCCGAGTCCTCGTACATCTGACAGCGAAGGGTTTCGGGAGCCAAATAGCCGGGGGTGCCGCACAGATCTGAAAATTATGCTTTAGAGATTTTTAGAGAAATTTGAGATGAAAAGGATAAATCGAGATGACACTTGAAGTGAAGATTTTCAAATTCGAAGGAAGATGGATAGGAAATAGTCAAAGTTGATCAAAAAGATACTATTTCCATCACGGATCTGATATGAATGCGTAAGATGAAGAGATAGTTGTTTTCCTCAAAACTTCGAACATTTCTAGTGAAATGGTCGCCTAGCATACCTCTGAGCCTCTCGCCATCCTCCAACTCCTTGGCGAACCCGAAATCCGAAATGACAATCCTTTCATCATCGATGCACAGAATGTTCTCCAACTTCAGATCTCGATGAACGATGTTTCTCTCATGCATGAAGGCCACTCCATCGAACAATTGCCGCATCAAACGACGTGCCTGAATTAATAATAACAATCTCACCTCGTTCAATCGCAAAGGATTTTCATCCATTTCCTCCCTTCTGAAGGGAGAATTTCGGAGAATAACTTTCAAACTTAAAAAAAAAACTAATAAGTGAAATGAACACCTACCTTCTTCTCGGACACAGTCACAGTGTTGTTGAGCTGATCGAAGAGCTCTCCTTTAGGTGCCAACTCGAAGATAGTGAAAATGAACGATTCCGTCTCGTAGAAGTCGTGCAATTTGATGATAGCCGGATGGTTGGCCAGTATCCGGAGAATCTTCGCCTCTGACAGCGTCTCTTCCTTCAACCGTAGGGCGTCGGCCTGGAAAAGAAAATTATAAAACTGCTATAATAAATATAGATTTATCGGAAGTTTTGATGCGAACAAAATGCTACCAAAAGTGGGAACAAGCTTGCCAAGGGGTGAAGGAAAAAACAATGAAGAAGTTTCGTGAGAGCGTACTTACTATTATCATCATCATTAGCACGATTGTACTAGCATATGAATAAAATCACGCGTAAGTTTATGTGTTCGGATTTGTATTTCAAAGAAGCAGCGTGGAAAGAAAACATTAGAAATTTTCAGCTTTTCCAAAACTCACTTCACTCTGCTTTTCTGTGGAAATGTCGACGATTTTGACAGCGAACGACTGCCCGGTTCCCTTCTCGACGCAGCGTCGGACCGTCGAAGCCAGACCTCGGCCGAGCACTTCTTTGGCTTCGTACGCAGCGTTGAATCCCTGCTCCTCGTGCGGATGGAGACTCGAATCTGACAGATCGCTATCTGAAAAAATCATCAAATTTTCAACAAAAAATGTGTGAAATCTTATTCAAACATCTCGAAACTTTGAAAATAATTTAAGAAATTAGAAAAGAATGATGGAGAATGGCTATTGAGCATGACAGAATGTCGGAATGCACAGTTATAGATACGGGAAATGGTGAAAATAGAAAACATTTTTAAAAAATAAATTTTCCAACATTCCGTTGTTTCAAGTTTCCGTGAAAAATGTTTCAAAAAGAATTGCGATATCTCTACCTCCATTCATCTCGACATCATCTGCGTCAGTGACCGTCATGTTTATTCCCCACTCTCCTACCGTATCCCTCCTCTCGTCTACTTCTGTTCGGTTATTAGCTCACTGAAAAAAACACTTCTAAAAATCTCATAATTGTTCAGGTATCCTCACCGCTTCAAACGGAGTTTTTTCACAGAAATAAAAATTTTAATACCTTTCTTATTAAAAAATCTATCAGTCAAAAATCAATCGAACAACAAGTAAATTGATAAAATGAATCAGGAGAAAAACGTCGAGATAACGAAAAACGCAAATTTTTCCGCAATTTTGACGTAGAAATGAGCGGACACCGATGGGTTCTCGTTAAAAAAGAAATGAAGGATTAATGTAATTTATAAGGAAATTTTTCAAAATAAAGTAGTTCCTTACAAACTAAAGTATCCCGAAAAAGTAACAGCAAAATAAGTTTTCAGATTTCCATGATTTCAGATTTTTGCAGAAATGACCGAGACGAGTCAGACCCGACTGACTCAAAAATCATCGAAATGAAAAAATCGAAATTTTTTTAAAACAAAGATCTAAACTTTCTTATCCTAAATATAAATAGAGTGGCTTTTAATAAGTTGGGCGGTAAAATAGTGACGAATTGGGGATCTGGAAAATGAACATCTTGGACAAAAATGTAAAAGATGTGCATTTTTCAAATTATCCACTAAAATAATTGATAAAATCATAGACAAAGCACGTCAAGTAAAACACCTAAAAATCAGAGACAAAAATGGACGCGCGGGTGATATCCGAAACAAGGCAACGGCAACGACTGACTGAAAAGAAGGAAAACATTATGAAGGGGAAACGAAACGAAATCTTTAAAGCAAGAGAAATCCAGTATGATACCTTCGTTTAGTTCCCATTCATGTTCAAAGCCTAAAACCTAACTATTTTTCGATGAAAAATATATCGTTGAAAAATTTAAGAATTGCCGTAGAGTATTTTCAAGAAAATCACTAAAATGAAAATATTCCACGATATTTCATAGAAAAATTGCATAAAAACCGTTGTAAGACAATTTTCATACGATAGTCGAGAAAGTTTTCACATGAAAATAAATGGGATGTGAAAAGAGGAAAATCATAGGTTTTTGTAGGAAAAAGAATCCTTTGAAAGCGCGACCGACTCGACGAATTTCATAAGAAATTTTTTTTGAAAATATTGGCTTTGCTGAAATTTCAGTGAAAAATCATCAATTTTCAATAACTGTCAGGATTACCACAATTTCACAGCAAACACGAATCAACCAAACGAAATTCCAAGAGAACCTCGATTCATAAAGAAAACTGGTAACAAACGAGTAGGAAATTTAACAGTCAAGTTTGAGCCTTTGCAATTTTTGATGAATAGAATTTTGAATTAGCCAAGCAGAATTTGATATGAGCTCAAATTGAAAGATGTTGCTTGAAGAAAATAAGTAGAAACGTTTCATATAAAAAGTCGAAATGAGAAAGTTCTTCAGGTGAGCTTACACGACTCTCTGCTTGGTTTATGTTTTTGAAGTGGAGCACTCTTTCATTTAACAAAAGTATTCATTTTTCTGAATTCTCAAAATTTGAGATGAAAACTCGGAGCTGCAAGGCAAAGATTGAACGGGTTTGGGGGAAATTAGAATGAGGCAGGTGCTTGAGCTGGGTTGGGGTCATTTCACAACAAGTCAAAGATTCTTGCAAAATGAACTGAATAAAGAATGCAATAGGGCACGATTTGGGGAATGAGCGTTTTACCACTCAACTGTGTGTCCATCAATCTGTGTCTGTCTGTCTGCCTGCCTGCCTGTGTGCTCATTCGAAAGTGTGATGCTCGTTGTTGGACTCCTTGTCGTTGGCTGCAGGTGTCTGTTGCGGCAGTCCGCCTCCGAAGGTCAGTGCCAGGGGGAACAGTCGGTGGCCGAGTTTGTTCAGGTTCTCCATCTGCAACAAAAATGCTCATTTTTAAAACTTTTTTCTAGTCAAAAACTTGATTACTTAAAAACGAAAATGAAAGAAAATAGATTATGCCAAAATCTCAATAGACCAACCTCATCATTGGTCCAGGGTCCGTACTTGCCATAAACAGCAGCATCCCTGAGTTTGACGAGCGTATTCAGGCTTCTGTCGTTGATCTTTTCGTCCTCCACAGATTTCAGCAGCCAGTTCTTCGTCGCGCTCGTCGAGGAGGGGTCCAGCAGCACGTTGCATTCGGCCACTGCAAAATAAAGAAATCAGGTCGGCTTTTTATGCTCCAGAAGGGTACAAAAATGATCTTTCAACTTTACATTGATCATAGACCTTGAACAAAACAATGAAGATGCATTCGAAGACAGGAACTTTCAGATTTGTCTTGTTTTCAAACAAAATGATTACATACCAGCCATTCTGCGCTTGAGGGAGTCGATGTTGTCCTGCTTGTACTTCTCGTTGAGTTTGTGCGGATCCCGTTCACTGCCGAACACCGTAGCGATCAACTCGTCAGCCACTTCCTTCACTGCGCCCGCCAACGAGGTGAACGATGACACTTAAAACAGGAATTTTGAGAAATTGTATTGAAGGAAAACAAACGTTTAGCGAGGAATTTGACTTTCTGGATGTGGAGCAGCGGGTGGTTGGGGTCGACTGCTACTCCTGCAGCCAGACACTTCAACACCAACAGAGGTTTGTTCTGCAAATTTAGTAAATCAGTACTCAGTAGCTGAAATGAAATTTTAAAGTTGGAAAAATCACAACATCTTCATATGCGTTCTACGGAATGGAAATTTTGCAAACTTTACAAATCTTTCACCGAAATTGCTCATTGTCAGCCAGAAAAGTTGTTCTATTCATGAAATATTCGACCATATTATTCCACTTTACGAGTATTTCTAGAAATCGTACACCAACCTTTCTGTGGTAGACCTCAGCAGCGAGTGCAGTTCCAGTGGGTGTGGCATGTCCGAGGCTGTGCAGCGGCTCTGCGAATTTGGTCACGTCGTCGAGGGGAGTGGCCGTTCGCAGCAGGGCCTCAGGGTCGAAGTGCATCGCTGGATTCGAGGGCTCTTCCTTCTGTAGAGCAAATTATCATCATTTATCCGAGGACATTGTTTTTTTTTCGAGAATTGCTCACCAGATCCTTTTTGTTCTTCTGCTCCTGCTCCTTGGCTTCCTTTTCCTTCTTCATCTTCTTCTTGAGCTTCTTCAACTCGTTTGCAGACAGGCCGTCTTGCAGTCCGTTCTGCTGATTCATGTCCTGTGGCCGATCGATTATTCGAAGGTAAACCTGGAAGAGCACTTCACTTGTGAGGTTTAAAGAAGTGGGTTTTACGAAAAAAAACCAAATTGTGTGTCATATTTTAAGAAGAGTGATGTAAAATCTTTTCGTTGCACTACTGCATGGAGTTTTGAGAAAACTCCAAATTTCTCAAAATATTATCTTACTTTGATAGCCAATTTAGCAGTATGGTAGAAGTAGTTGTGCTTGCGAATGGTGTCCTCCAATCGAAGCATCTGGACGTAGGCACACAGCGTGGACTTGCGGAGGCAGTACGTGTGGAAGTCGAACTGATCTTCCACCATCGTCACGAAATGCTGAAAAAATCTATCTTTTTTAATCTTATCTTCGAGAGAAACACATCTTAGTTCAGAAAAGAAAATTCAAAGCATGACCATTTGAAAAGAAATAGTGCAATTCGATCGAATTCCCCATACCTGTTCAATTTGTTGCGCCTTTTTGAGCGCCTCTCCATAATGACTGAGCGCCCTGTGCGCCCTTGCCACTTCCAGTTCATACCACATGCACTGCATCTCGTTCAGAGTCACTGACGCTCGCTCGCCCTCCTGCAATCAATCAGATTATTAAAAAAAACTTACGAATTTTAGAGAAAACAATTTGACATAAGCAATTTATTCTCGAAATGCAAAAGGGCTCTATAAAATTGATTAACTTTGCTGATCTTTAGTTGAAAATGATTCATTTTTATGAAATGAGATAACTCACCCTCGTGAATTTGGCGCACATTTTCTCGGCCTCCTCGATCCTTCCAGCCCTGAGCAAGTACTTGGCGCACTTGCTATTGATGTACCTGTCTGCCGTGTCCAGCGCTTGGGCCTCGTCCATCAGACGGGCTGCTTCGTTCAGCTCGCCGCAGTGCTACAAAATTCAGTGTTCTTTGGGGAAATCAAGTTATTTTCAGAGCTAATAGTTTTTGTCATTCTCTGAAAGTATGGAATTCCAGGGCGAAATTTCCAAATTTACCATAACTTGTTGAAGAATTCAAGAGCATTTCGAACCTTGTAAATCTTGGCCTTGATCATGAGTGTCTCGATGAGTGTGGGTGTGTGAGCCTCCGCTCTGTCAGCGAATTTGAGTGCTACTTGGAACTGCCCGATTTTGTCGTAGTGCTGCGCGATCAGCAGATACAGCCACAGGGCCGTCGTCGGCGATTCCATCGACTCCATGTCGCCTGCAAAATAACCAGTTAGTTGAAAATCTTGGAAATTGTATGTGCATAAAATTCTCGTTTTTACTCTCAATCAGATTTGACTGCGTAATCTTTTGCCCCCAAACACTTTCTCATTTCTTTTCCGCGTTTTGGGAGGAAAGATTACGCAGCCATCAGATTTGCCAAATTTACAAAATTTGATAAAACCTGCACTCTATATCCCCCTTCATCCGCATTCTCGTCGCAAAACGGGTGATTTTTGGAAAGTTTGGTATCGAGACCAAATTTTATCCTCTCTGCTCAAACACAACATTGCATTTGGAGTGTCTTCCTCACCTTCAAGCGATCCATTTCTGTAGCCGTAGTCCTCGATTTTCCTGATGAAATCCAGCAGAATCGACTCGATGATCGAAACCTAAAACATATTTTCTCGTTTTTTCAGGAAAACGAGAAGGCAGAATTCCCCTGACCTTGCTTGGCTGAGTGTAGAGAGGGAGGATGTACTTGAAGAGACTGGGAATGCCCTTCCTCAAGCCGATCGTGATCCAGGCGGCCAGTCGAGTGCGCAACTCGTCTCCTTCCACGAAATACAGAGGCTGTCTTCTGGGAGCTGCTGCTCGTGGGTGCGTTTTCGCCAGGTCGTCGTACAGCTTCAAACGGGCGGGGATGTCGTCTGCAACATTAATCGTCTTTCAGTTATATTTTGCTATTCGTAAGGCTCTACACATCGCCTATCAATCAATCAGTCAGATTTGAAAATAATGTGTGTTGAAAGTTGGAATTCTTGGAAACATACGTTACCAATATTTCAAGAAAATGAAGTTGTTACCCTTTCTGATTCCGAGACAGTTCTCGAGTTTGTCGTAGTACTCCGTAGCCTCTGGATTACGACTGATCAGACCTCGCCACATCGTCTCCGCATTGTTCAACTGGCCCAGCTCCATGAACAGGTTGCCTGCAATGCAGTAATGCAGTCAAATGAGGCGAGAAAATTCAGTTTCTTGGTATCGCGAATGACAGATAAACTGTTCAATTGATGAGAAGAGTTGGGATAAGACAGACCGATGAACTTGGACTAGAAAGGAGCTGTTTAATGTGCTTATCATTTTAAAGTCAAATTTGGCCTAGGCTTCTCCTGGTCTTATGATAGTATGAAATTGATCAATAATCTTTTTCTTTTCAAATTCTCTTACCTCGAATAGTGAAGTACTGTAGTTTGTCGAGAATATGAGCGCAGTTCTCCTCGAGATGTTCGAGTGCCTTGTCAGGCTTGCCCCACTCGCGCAGAATCATGTTCTCGTACAGAAGCAGTTCAGAAAAGTCGAAGTCGTGGGGCTTTTTCTCCTGAAAGTCCATTCATTACAGAAAAATAGGACTGAGTCTTCGTTTTGGTCAAATTTTGTTTGAAAGAGAAGTAAAGAATGGAATAGGACAAACAATGAACAGCGATTTGTTTCTGCTCTCAAGTAATTTCAGGAATCTGGACAAATCATCTTGGATTTTTTATTAATATTCTCCTCACCGTGGTGTCGTTCTTCTTGAACTCATCGAGCACGTAGAGAGCCTTCTCGTAGTCCCTGAGCAGATGGTAGGCGACCGCGTAGCCGATCCAGGAAATTCTCTGCGATGCACGAATCTGCAGCAATTGGAAGCGAGATTCCTGCAACAAATTAAGTCAGTTCGTTTATTTTTCAATTCACCAACCTTGTATCCCTCGTAGTCCCTGAGCTGAATCTGAAGAAGAGCCAAGTCGCGCAGAATCTGCATGTTGCCTTTGTCCAGGTTGAGTGCCTGCTTGTATGCCTGAAATATTTTCAAATGGGTGATTTTTAACTCTTTCAGTCATGAACTTTTCAAATTCATCTTCCTGCACGATAGAAACATTTCTTTCCAGGAAGAACTTCGTATTTCTTCGACATACCTTGATAGCCTCATCGTATTTCTTCTCCGAGCGATTGACAAGTCCGTACACGTGCCAGCAGACGTAGGACTTGATGTCTGACTTGAGACCCTTCTTGACACAGTCCATTGCCTCTTCCTGCTTCCCCATGCAGTTCAGGATCAGTCCTTTCATCGCCAGGGTTTCTGCAAAACAACATTTATTTTTCAAAATATGAAAGAAGCAGAAAATGATAGAACGCTTCCTAGAATTTCGAAATCTACTAGAAGAATTTGAACAAATTATAAGCGAGGTAAGACTTTTCGAGTTCAACCAATTTTTGGACTCGCATCTGCCACGCCCGCTGGGTGCAGGTTTTTTTTTTTAGAGTTTATCACAATGACACTAGCTTCGAAGACGAATGGTAAGGCTAGGAATAGGGGTTGGCAGGCTAATTTTATGCGCATTATTTTTATCATAACGTGAAGATAGTCTTGATGCCAAGCATGGCGTGGTTAGGCTCCTAGAAAAAGACACCGGGTTTTCTAAGAAATAGTATAGGGAGGCAAGATAGGAAAAGAAAAAAGCCGTTGTCTTTTTCTAGGAGTCCGTGGTTAGAATGACATGAATAAAAATGCAAATTTGTGGTATCATGACAACTTTGGTACGAGGATGATCCTCTCGTTGTGGTAGAAATTATGGGCATAAAATTAGCCCTACCATTCATCTTCAAAGCTTTCTAATGTCACTTGTGGTCTAGTGTCGTTATGATAAAGTCGCTTTTAGAAGTCTGCAAGGAGTTTGAAAATGTGAATTTGTACAATCCGAACTCCATTCGTGTTTCCTAAAGAATGTATTTCTAACCTCCGTGCTCTGCGAACTGCTGATTGCCGAGGATCATCTTGGCGAACTTCAGTCCGAACTTGTACTGCTTTTGCTCGTAGTACTTCTGAAATCATCGCCATTAGTCAGAGGCGTGGAGTCTCTTCGATTTCTTTTAATCAATTCAACTTTTTCATTGATTTTGACTTGCTGGAAAATTTATCACTTCTGAAGAAGATAAAGTGCTGACAAAGGAGTCTACTTGGTGCACTTTCAAAATAACGTGTGGGAGAATTTTCCAGCAAGTCGAAAAATGACGAGTTTTCAATTGCCAAGAAAGCGATATTTTCAAAGGCATGCTTACGATGATCTTTTTGAAATGGCCCAGCTCCTTGGCCGGAAGTGGGTTGTTTGACGATTGCCCCGGAGGCGCCATACCCGAAATTCTGAAATAGTTACCCTAATAACAAAGTTAATGACCCCCAAATTGTCAAAAACCCAAAATCACGAGAGAAAAATTCAAAGGAATCCCTTCCAAGTTTTTGGGATCAGCAGTGCCTCGACAGCACACCAAATATAGTGTTGATCGGGTGCCGACGAGACCGATAACGACAGCTTCTACGAACCGATCAAACAAAAAGCTCAAAATTCAAATCCGCATACGAAAAAATGGTAACGATGAAAAATTTTGTCAGCGACTTCAGCGGAACCCAACACAAATGTCTGAAGTGACGGGATAAATGGCGGACGAAATCGCCGACAGAATATGGGGTATGACAATGGGTGGAGCAACCTTTTTTCATTTTAGAGGTGAGATTTAAGAAATGTTTTAAAAATCCTTTATTGGCATCGATTATCAAATCAATTGTTGTCGGCAAATGAGATCGATAACACACGAACATGAGTCTCGTGGATTTCTCAAAACCCTTTACGACACTTATCTAGAATACAAGTAGAAGGGATCCTCAGAAAAACTGGAAAAATCCACGGTAAATTGTGCGTTCAGCGAAGTTCTAAATATGGTAGTGGAAGAGTGACTTATTCATTTCTAACTGCAAAAGAAGTTACAATCAGCAAAGAAAAGGTATAACTTGGGTTAAACAAGGCGAAAGAATGTCGCCAAAATCATTTCAACATTATCAGGTTTGGAAAAGTGCGGATTTTTTTAGTCGAGAAGAGAATTCTTCACACTCTTCCAAAGCAAAGGAATAACACTTGCTTGGATCGAAGCACACAAAATATACGCCGTCACTTTGTAAAAATAAAATGAATTAGCTTCGCAAGGTTTAAATTTTCAGATGAAAATCATAAGAGCTAATCATGAATTACCAAAATAACGACGTTTTAACTCAACAATTAAAAAATAAAAAGGTACAGTATTCCGAAATAGAGTTATTTCTCCTGCTCTGCGCCTTCTTCCTGCATTTCCACTTCAATCATTTCCTCTGCTTCTTCCACATTTTCAGCCTGAAAAATCAACTATAACTAAATAAAAAATTGATGATTTCATTTCTTTAGAATTAGAAAAAATCAACTTAATTGTTCATAATTAGAAATTAGGCTAATTCAAAAATTACGTTCCAGCATACCAAGGCAAGGATAAGATAGATAAGGTTAGAGGCATGTTAACTTGATCTTCACATTTTCCATTACTGTACTATTTTCTTTCAGAATGTTGGTATGCTGACACGTATTCTTTCAGGGCTACTAAAAAGCAACATACCGCATTCCTGTCCTCCTGCAAAATATCTATTTCCTCTTGCTGCTGTTCAGGTCCGGAATGACCTTCCTCAATCACGATCACTTGCTCGTACTGAAAAGTTCGAATGAGTAATCTCCTAAATTTCAACAATTCTCCACCTGCTCTTCCGGATTCCCGTTCGCGTGTTCATGAATCAGCTCGTCCATGTTCACCACGATCATTTCCTCTTCGCCGTAGTCTCGCTGAAAATCAATAAATTAAAACTTGATCTTCACATATACACACACACACACATTACACAAGTGGGATTTCATTACTGGCACCTATCTATCGTGCCACTACAGTATCGTTTCTTACACTCGTATAACTAAAGAAAGACACTGCGAGAGAGAAAAGTGAAAGCAAGCGATAAGATGTTGAAGAAATCAATACGCTGTCTTCATTTTTCAAATATTTTCTTGCAAAGTTGATGGAAAAGAAAGCAATTTGTCTATAGAATTTTTGTTCTAAAATATATTCTTTTCAAACCGAACCTGATCATCATCATGCCCCATTTGCCTCTGTCGCATCCTCGCATCGGGATGGGAGACATTTTCTGCTTCATCCACATCGACCAGAACGCTGCCATCAGCCAGGATCTGGTGTGTGTCGATGTCGTCGAAGATGGGCGGAGGCAGGCCTCGAGGGGGGTCGGGTGGCTTGGTCGTGAACACGTTCGACGGCTGCAGTTTGCATTTTTGCACAAAACAATCATCTAGTGAAAATACCTGGGCGGAGTTGAATTCCTGAATCCTTCCCACGAGCAGACCGACATACTCATCCACCCGAGTGCAGAAGTCACAGTTCAGGAATTTCTCACGCAGAATTCTGGTAGTGACTTCGAGTGTTGGATTCGAATGGTCCGTGAGCGAGTCACGCTGTAGAGGAATCCATCTAAAATAAGTCGTAGAAATAGAAATTCACTTCTATAAAAGGTAAAAAATAACTGAAAAATGGAAGATATTTCTTCTAGATTAAGACAATTTTTACCTCTTGGCGATATCCGGATCGATGAGCTGCGAATCCAAATAGGCGAGCAATTCATCGAGTTCCATTTCTCTCAGAGCCTCGAATAGATCCACGACAATCGCTTCGAACATCGGCATGTCGGTTGTCCTGAAAAATAAGTTCTTCAAAACTTATATTTCGTTAATTATTTGGAAGTGACAAGACGACTCTTTGACAACAAGAATAGAAGATTGGGAACGTAGAGGATAGCATTTTTGGCTCGGCAAGAGATGTATCTTGCAATTTCATATCTTATTTCAACAAGTTATGTATTTTCAAGTTGCCCTTTCATCTTTCCAACTGATATAAAATATCGACAAAAAAAGGGTGATTACCTTAGCCATCTCCTCAACACGCAGAGAATCTGGAACTTGTCGATTTTGTTGGGGACGAGGTAGTCGCAGTGCACAGTCCAGTCGGACAGAACGTGCCATTCGGCAATCTAAAAGATTCAAATTTCTTTCCTTTTCCAAAATTTGTCAACCAACCTGCAGATCCATAGTGTATGCCTTGTTTCCGAAGACATTCGTGAAAGCCTGCACCCATTCCTGAGAACCATCCGTCACAAAAGTGTCCAATTGACTGCCTCCTTCGTATCTGAAAATAAGTCTTAAATCGGTTTAATGATAATTTGTAAGGAAGAGGCTATTTATTTTTCATTCTTGGAAAGTTAATAAACTCCGTATGAAAGCTACGCTTTTTTTTTATGGAAATTTACTATTTTAAAACAGGTTTGCGGGAAAAAAACTTCTAAGTTTCGAAGTAAAAGCTTACATTCCAGCCAAATTCCTCAAGAGTTTCTCGTGATCAGAAACACTCGATAAATAGATAGCCGCACAGCGAGGGATTTCACGCTCATCGAACACCATCACGAAGTACAGAGAGACGTCCCACTTGCCGCCCAGCATCAGATGAACCTGAAATCTGACTTATGTATCCCTCAAAGAACTTTTGAAGGCCTTTTAGTCAGTTTAAAATGCTTCCTTTTTGAAAAGTCAATGTTGATAGAAAAGAGTTGGTGAACTTGAAACTCCAAAAAGACTAGCTTCCCATTTTGATACGAGTGATTTTCTTCTGACCAACCTCCTCAATGCAGACGGCTCTGTGCGAGTGTTTGATCCACAAGTCCTTCATATGTGGAGACATGATTCCGACGCTGAAATTCGAGCTGAGCACTTCTCCATTCTCATCCACCAAATTCACGCCGAATACGCTGTCCTTGAGTTGACCCTGAATATTCAGTATATTTTACTGAAGGAAACAACGATTTCGCAAGTCGTCTTTCATTTAACGTGATTTCAATTTGCATACCTTGACCAATTTTTCGAGAGACATGAGCTCATTTTCATCCTGAACAAATTGCTTCACGTCTTCCACCGTTTTCTCCGTTGCCTCATAGCCCTCGATAGAATAGCCGTCCATCTCTGCAAATTCAACGTCATCAAATTCCATAGAAAGGTCGTCTTACCCCTGAGCCTTTCCAGAGCCATGTCCAGCGGAGCCTCTTCGTCCCAAACATAGAGGTACTCATCCAGAGCCTGAGTTTTTGAGACTACGGTTTTTTCAGAAAGTGATTTTTACTTCTCTCTCCAGAGGAGACAATCTCAGCAAAGACGTGCCCATTCTGTGACCGGTATGTTCGATGCATCCCACCACTGTGATATGGCTGTCCGTCCAGTGAACAATCTGAAAATTACAGCAACCTTTCAAAGTGTTCTGAAAAATGCTAAGTAAACTCACCCTGAGGAAAGCAGCGCAGTTCTTGCCGACTTTGGATCTGACGGTGCGTCTTTTGGTGTACTCGGGCATGTAGGGCTCTGTCTGGCGAATTCTTCTGGGTCTATAGCCTCCCGATCGAGTGCAGTACATGTACATCACCTGAACATCGTCTTTTGTCAATCATAATTTTGCTCGGTGAAATTTCATCTATTTGGTTGTTTGTAGATTTTTTCAAGAATACAAAGCTTCCAAAGTCTTACCTGGTAATGCTCAGTCTGCTTGATGCTCATTTTGCGGACGAATTCAATGGAGAAAGCTTCCTGCACTGCACCGAACCACTCCTGAAAATTTCTTGCATTATCTAGTTCATTGTTTCGTCATTTCCAAAACGAAGCCGAATTTCAACCTCATAATCCCTGATGTCAGTGAATTCTCTCTGCACGATTCCGCCGATGTGATGTTCGATGGCCATGTGATCGACAAAGTGCTTGTGCGAGTTGCACTGTAGTTCACAGTCAGCACAGGCCACCTGAAATCAACATTTTATTCAAAATTGAAAAGCAAACCTAGTATGCTTACTGTTCTAGCGGAATATTGCTGTGTCCTGACACCCGGGTGCGCCTTCCTCATGTGAGTGGCCCTGGTCGAACGAGAGCTGCCCCTCCACTCGCAGCCAGAAATGTGGCACATGTATTTGCCGTCCGGAATATAACCGCCCTGGAAATTCATTCTTTTTCTAAATTTCTATGATATAGAATATCTTTGCCGAAGTCATACACTTCTGTAAGAGTGAAAAGGTTAAAGCTAACTTTTGTCTTATGAGACAAGTCCTACTCGAACATAAATGTTGTCAAAATATGCTAATTTCTAAGGTTACGGTAGGATTGTGGAGCAGTCTACTATCTGACGCCGGTCATTTTCGGACAACGGTGCTAGCGAAATCTGCTCCTTTGGTTCGATTTTGCGTACATTTTGAAACAACCGCCTTATGATTGAAGGTGGTTGGGATTAACAGTACGCAACGCACTACCACTTGACTACGTCGTCATTACACTTCTGCAGTCTATAACTGCGTCAAATATCAACAACTTTAAAAAATCACATTTTTTGCGAGAAAAGTGCAGATTTACACAACTTTAGAAAGCACTGAAAATAAAACTCACCACGGATGCCTTTTTCTTCGGGTACTCGTAGTTGGGATGGTGAGTGCGCATGTGAGCGGCTCTTGTAGCTCTGAAAACTCGCACTCAGAAAAGGAGTCATTTTCGCAATGAAATACCTGTAGTTCCCTTTCCAGGGACATCCGGCAACCAGACAGGAGAACTCCGGCTCTGGCTCAATGTTCACGTGACCGGGAGCGATCATCGTTGCTTCACGGGACATTCTCTGAAATTCCAGGAAATAGTTTAGTGAAAAGGAAAAGCGTCAAAGCTTTGAAAATTTAAAGGTAGGGCGCGAGCTCCGCTCCTCTGCAAGTCTTTTTCAACGACAGTGAAGAGTATTTTCCCTTGAAAGTCTTAGATATACTGAAACACATAATTCTGGACGAAAAATAATAACGGAATATGGGGTTCTCGCGAGCCCGCTCGCGCACTCTATTTATAGAAATTCTGAAACTTATCCAAAGCACGGTTCAATAATAATAATAAGAAGAAAACCTGAATAAAAATTGTTCGAAGATTTACCTGGAGCAAAAATCTAGAAGGCATGACCCAGTCCTTGTGACACCACTTCATGTGGGCGGCCCGAATCGACCTGTAGCCTCCCCTCCAGGGACAGCTCTTCACGTAGCAGCCGTACTTCCCATTTGGGTCGCCAATACGAATTTTCGATGTCGGACCGGGCTCCTGCAATTATAACGTTTCATACTATTTCAGGTTTCAAGCCACGTCGTAAATTTATCAATAAAAAAACTAACTAACTTTTCACAAAATATTAAATTTGAATGAAAGTTTCAGTCTGCTTCATATTGAATTTAACGGCGCTATGGGAACGTCCAGAAAGAAAGAACACGAAATGTTGTATACTCTGCATAATCTAGTGAAAGTGCCCATGATGAGAGACCTATTAGAGGAATAGCGTGAGAAAGAGTTAACTAGCTCGTTCTATTTGTGGAAGTTCGTTTCTGAGCATATTTGATACCTGTCCTTCCTCGTTCTTGGGTCTGCCACGTCGCTTGTTCCTGAGAATGTTGAGACGGCTGTGATGCGACACAACATGCGGATAGAACGCGTCCATCATTTTGCGGTCTTCCTGAAAGTTCTAATTCGTTTCTTTCTGTTGAATAATTCATACCTCATCCATCTTCTCGTAGTCCTCGTTGAGAATCTGTTCAGTCTCGTACATCGTCTCTTCCATCGTGTAGATCTCCTCCGCGCCAACTTGAATTTCGTGAGGAGAATATTGCTGAAATTGAAAAGCATTATTTCTAGAAATTGTCCCCCTCAGTTTGTAGAAAAATACATATTTTTAAAAAGTCTATTACTTCTCCAATTGTGTAGTTCCTGTTGTTGGCGTTCATGGGAAGTTGTTCAGTTTGGACTTGCATCGCTTGGCGCTGAAATAAGAAAAATCCAAACTTAGAATGAACGAATGCTGAACTCACATCAGACATGGACATTGGCGAGAATCTGCTGCTGGATTGGCCGAGTGGGTTGCCGCGCTGATTCTCGAACAAACTGTAGCCGCTATCGTAGCTGGAAGAAATCATTCTTATATTGTAGCAGGAATGCTCTTTCTTCAAAATACAAATAGCAAAGTGGTCATTTCTTTCTTCTGCACAACTTGCTTGAAAGGAATAGGAGAAGGTGGAGAAAGATTACGATTTCAAGACAACTTTGCGTTCGCGATCGAAGAGCGATATTTTCAAGATTTCTTATTTCGAAGAGGAAAAAATGTAACTTTAGAAAATACCATACCCGATATTGAGCGCGTCTTTCGGCTTCACATCCTCTTGCAGATCCAATGGCATGTCGAACATTTTGTTCGCCTGAAAACGAAAATTTCATTCTTTCAAAATCAGCAAAAATAAACCTTCTGAATCCTGCCTCCACTCATCGTCTTCTGCCTCGGCTTCGGTCTCTGATGCACTTCCTCGGGAGGCTGGAACACCGATTGAAAGTGAGAAAAAGCTCTTACAAATGTCTTTTGTCTATATCGTACTCAGCATGATATAAAATTGATTAGATGAAAATGCAAGTGGCAGAATTCATCGTCAAGCAAAGAAGACAAGAGAAAGTGCGATTTCTTCCTTCTGATTATTCTCAATGTGCTCACTCTTCCAGCCATTTTCCTCTCGTAGTCTCCGTTTGTGTACAAGTAGCCAGGATGCTCAGTGCGGAGATGGTAGTTCCTGATGGCTCGATTGTCGAAGGGAGGCAGGTCGCAGTCGAATACGGGGCAGGGGAAGACTCCGTTAGCATCGTCACTGAAAATCGAGCAAATTGGAGAAGTTCGGACAGAATAAGGTCCAAATATGGAAACTGATTGTTTAGCAAGGATAGGGTAGATGGAAACTGCATGAAAACGAGTATGTAAACTTCAATACTTCGAGAAGATGTGTACTTTAAAAGAATATTTTCATAAACTCACTCGCAAGGCAGTACTCCCCGTCCCGCAATCCTGCTGGATCTGCTGCCCAAGTCCTGCTCTGTGGCAGTCTGCTTGGGAGTTCCACCGTCTTGCTCTGCCACGATCACTCTTGCCATGCGACGTTTCTCCATACGACCATCACTTTCCGGGGACAGAAGTTCATCTGCAAAGAGTTTTCGGATAAATTTTGGCAAAGACAATGAAAGATAAAAAGAATGAGAGCGAGCGTCAGGGTCACAAAAATCATCAGCCTGATCGGGAACACCGAATCATGAAAGTTGGAAATTTCGCATTTCCCTCCATAACAAGTGGATAATTAGCATAATTTTAGCCCAGTTATGCAAATCATCAACTTGTTTATGCATATCGCATTGCATCTGAATAATTGGTCATGTATTTTATTTACGAGTTCGCCTCTGATTTTGTCGTTCATTCGGATTCCTACCGTTAGCCGTCACTTGGCCGTCCTCTTCCTGTTCCACCTCGAGTTCATTGTCCTGCTGCTGTCCACCTCCTCCTTCCACTTCCACCCCGAGTTTGTCCCGCTCGTCTCCGCTTTGCATCCGGCGACGGCTCGACATTTTCCCGCTATTTCCGACTAACAAATTCAAGGCCGATTTGCACGAGTCCACTGAAATTTTGAAAATCATAAAATTCTTCCAAACTCCAAGCAAAGCAATTGGCCGCCTAATTAACGATAATTAAGACCAATTAAAAAGAGAAAAATTTGAATAAAGCGATTTCGTCGAAAACACGCTGTAAGCATCATGTATCGATTGAGTGTGCAGAGACGCAGAATTGCACACTATTTTCGTCCAGTGGTTGTGATCAAAAGAATCGATTTTTCTGCCGATTTTCGGCATTTTCTTATCCGAATTTTTCCGCGAAAAATTCGACATCCACCTCTCCTCTCATAAACTCGGCCTTTCACAAAATTCAAAGAAAAGTCGCCGCATTTCCGTCCGAATTTTTTCTTCGAAGAAAGACATTTTTCAAGATGCTCTGTTCTCTGGCAGCCTCGTCATCCCGGCTGTGCGTGAATTCGCTGGTTTCGACTTCATTTCTGCGTCCCTTCCACACAACTCCGCTCGCACAGGGCGTCTTCATGAAGAAACAGAAGAAAATCGATCCAGAAGTAGGCCAATTTTTAAACAGGCTGAAAGCGAAAGAGATGGACCACACAATTCTAGGTGGCGAAAGCGCGTGAGCATCGAAAACGAAAGAAGTTGGAGAGGGAGATTCGTGAGATGCTGAAACATAGCAAGAAGTCGAAGCCGATCGACGAAATGACCATCGATGTCATTTCCGCTAAGAATATCAAGTGGGTTTTTTTCATTTTAATTTGAAAAAAATACCGACATAGATAGAAAAGTTTGTCTCGTTCAAAAATAAATACAAATTTCCAGTGAGCGTCGCCGTCCTCCAACCGTTCTAACATCCGAACAACTCGACGAACGAGCCGTTATTTTCAAGGTTGAAATTTCCAGAGTTTTCAAAATTATATTTTCTTCCAGAACTATACCCGCTCTCGTGCTCATCTAATGATCGCTGACGACGAGTGGATTCGGACCGCCTTCTATCAGCAGAAAAATGCACTCAACGAATTGAAGAAACTCGATCTGAAACTCTACGAAGAGGTAAGAATTATTGTGATTTTAGAGTGTCCACTTCTAGATTTTCTAAATCATTATTTTTCTTTCAAACTTTTTTCCCTAAAAATTTGACAGGTAGATTGGCATCACTTGAAAAATGGAAATTTCTAAATTTCAGGCAGTGAAGCCTTCCAGAGTCCAGCTTCCGTTGGTGATTCACGGCCCGACCCTGACCCCGCCTGCTGAGAACTATGACGCCCCCGATGGAGAATACATCGACACCACAAGAACTTGGGTCTAAATCTACGAATATTCTTTAATTTTAGGCGATTAGTGTCAATTTTTGTTATTTGTTTTAAGAAAATAAAAATTTATCTTTCTACAAAAGGCAAATGAATATTGCTGACAACATCGGAGATAAAATGATAGAAAAAGATAAATATCTGAGAATAAATCATCGATGTGATAAGTGGGCGATAGCACGAACTGGTGAGATAAAATTTGAAAGAACGTAAACTTGCTGCAAAATCCTCCTTGTGTGGTGGAAGATAGCACTGAAAACGATTTGGAATAAGTTTTGCAATAAGCTTGCGCAAACAACCGATTTGGAGCAAGATAGGCAAGTTGACCAATTATGGAACAAAGTGGATCATCGAGATGTTAACCATTTACAGCAGAACAGAAGAATAAACTATATAAAACCTTACAAAATTGCCGCAATTTCAAAATTTATTCAGAAAAAATAACTTTGCAGCATTTTCATAGCAAATTAATTTCGAAATAAGATCACGTTTTTTCTTCGATAGAAAATTAGCACATCGTTTTAAGTATTTTACACAGAATCTCCGTCACAGAGTTTGGAATTGAATAGATGAGTTGGAACAAAATTCGATCACTTTCTGATAAAATTTCAGATTTTCAATAATAAATGAGATAAATCCCATCCGTCTAATAAAATGATAAGTAGAGCATCACTTGTGGTCCTTTGGACTAGCTAACCTATTTTCACGAAAAATACGACCTTATTTCTGCGCGAATCGCATCTGCCGGACTTTCATCGCTCGGAAATGCAGCTTTTCCATCTCGGCGTCGTTCAGCGACATTTCACTGACCTGGAAAGATGGCTGAATGAAATTCAACAAAAATTGCGTCCTTACGATTAGCATAGAATTCAGTTCAAAGGAGAACTAGCGATAATAAAAGCAGAGTAAAACTGAACTTTTCGACTAACTTTTCCACCATCAGTCGGATTTCTACTTGAAAAATTGAAAACTAACCTTTTCAACGATAAACTCCTCAGTCATAATATTCGGTGGCAGATTCCTGAGCCTCGTGACAATCGAATGCAAATCCGGATATCGCTTGCACTGGTCGCTCGTCCCGAAACCGTACTTCAACAGAACAATCGCTACTTTGAACAGAATTTTTACACCTGAAAACGAAGTTGGTAAGCTTCAAAATAGAAAAGAATAAAAATCCTACCTTCACAAAGAAACATGTCCCAGACCCTCAATACGGTAGGCCACGGCAAAGTTCGGCAATAGATACACATGAACCATTCTACCATGTAGAGAACCGGGTCGACGTTATTCTTCTTCTGGACACAAAGAACCAATTTCTAACTTCAATAGATAGCTTACGAAATGCTTGTATGTGGTCCGACTTTTGTCCTTGAGAAGTTGATTGAGGATGTCGCCGTCGATTTGCAGATTTTCTAGCCCAGGTGAGTAATATCCAGGGAGGTATTTGTGGCAGATTTGAACGAAGCAGTAGAATGCGTCCCTAAATAATGTTTATCTTTAGAAAGAAATCTCGTTCAGATGAAACTTGGTTCATCGTCTCTCAAGTTTTCGAAAAGAAAACTCATTTTACAGAAATCTTATTGAATAAAGACCAACCTCAAAGGCATGTGCATGAGAAGCACGGAAGCGACAGGCGCTTGTCCCTGACAATAGCCCTCTTCTGGATGCAGGACCGTCCACGCCTTGAGCAAATTGAACAAGTCCTCTTTTCTGAAGAAGAAACTCCTCATCTTTTCTACTGAAGAAATGAAAGAAGCTCACCCGCTCTCCCCGTATTTCCCAGTTCTAGCGAACATTTCGTGGTCCGGGAATTGTCGATTCAAATCTTTCTGAATCTCCTCCACGAATTTGTCCTCGCCTGGTTGCTTCATGCAGTGCTAAAATTGAAATCTTAAAAATCCTGACAGAAATAATCATCGAAATGTATTATTTCGTGTTATCCCGTTTGCTGAAACGTATTTGATTCACAAAAATTAACGAAGGAAAAAACTGCTGTATACAAAAAACCTACGTCAAAAACAAATCGGTTTTGCGAAATCTCCATTTGATACGTCGCTCCACAGAGGTACTTCCAAGCTCTGCCTCGCAAAGAAGGAGGAATTCCTTTCCGACATCGATTTCGGACTGTGTCGAATCTAAAAATAGAAAATTTATAAGCAAAAGAATTTCATCGACAAAACTCACTTTTCATCCATATAATATCGCCAATTTTCGAGCATCGCAATCCATTTTTTCTCTCTACTTCGCAATTTATCGACATCGATTGGAGTGGGTCTAAAAGAGTTCACATACGAGTTTTCTTCTTTCGAATAAAATTTGTCTGCGCAAATGTTCGAAGAAAAACATACACGAGTTTCGCATTTCCGTTGAGAAAGAACCCGAATTTGTCAGTGGGCAGAGGCGGCTCCCCTCCATTCTCTTCTTCAAGCGGGTCCTCCATCAAGGTGCTGCAGTCGCTCGGTCGCAACGAGTCTGATCGACTGCCGTGACGAGAGTTTGTCTGAAAAACTTTTTTCGTAAATCTACTTCGAAAAATAATGAAGACGAAATTTGAGTTCAAGATGAAAAGGTTTGAACGGAAACCGGAAATCGATTTCCGTAATTTTCTCGAGCATAAAAAGCTCAAAGTTGTCTATTTTCTGGGAGAATAAATCTCTAAAAACTCACTTCCCCAGGTCGTTCAGGTCGTTGCCGCTCGAAAGGAACCGGATCGACCTCTCCATCCAGCACACAGTCGATTCCACTCGTGCTCATGTCATGCTCGTTCGAAATCGGGCGGGGCAGGGGAGTTGCCGTGTCCTTGAAAGTTTAGTATCATCAAGAACGTTTTCTACCTTTAAATTATATGAGAAATGCTAGGAAGAAAAGTACCTCGACTTCCGAAGACGAGGCAGCCATGGTTTCGGGCGGGCAACTGACCGTCATCCGGTCGAGTTCTGTCGAAAGCAGAGAAGAGGATGTCGATTCCTGCATGTTATCCATCTTCTACGAGGCAGGCTGATCTTGCTAGCCCTGGGGACTGCAAGGTTATTCAAAATGAAAAATGATCGTAAAAGTCGAAACTAAAGAACTTTGCGATAAACAACCACAATGATAGTAACTAATCAATTTGCTATCATTATCAGCAGATTAAAATAAACAAATACCAGAAATCGAGTCAAATAATCAAAATCAATGAAATTCCCAGTTCCTGATAGCTTTTATGACAAAGGATAGGAAAGGTCTCTTGAAACAGGCGTTTTGAGCTAATTTCCTCTGAAACGAGCGATAAATTCAGGCAATTTCCGCTATGAAACATTTTTTCCGAGGGAAAAACTACCGACTCAAAAAGAAACGTGTGTAAAATGTTAATCTTGCCGTCGAGAAGTTTGACAGGAAAGTGCAATAAACAGAGCGACAGAGTGGGAGATGGAAATGGGAGCAAAGAGGAAAGGCAAAAGTTGAGAGTAAAGTGAGAGAGTGAGGGATGGAAGGAGGGCGCAGAGAAGGGAAGGATTCGCGCACGAGAGATTTGGCATAGCTGGGAGGGAATCTGGTGAATCTGCTAGACTTGAGACTTGCTAGATGAGATGCTTTACAACACATAACAACCACACAATCACAATCACCAAATCGCAACAGAGTAAATAATTTGGAAGCAAGCCAAAAGCGTTGACGAAGGAAAAAATTGCAAGGAAAATTTTCGAAGGGGTTTTTTTAAACACCAAAAACAATTCATTTTATCGAAGATTAAAAAAATCCATGCTCAAATATATCATTCTTCTTTTTAGAAAAGTTTTATTCAGCTTTCAAGAAGAAAAATACGAAAAAATAGCGAAAATGAATAATTCCCGAGTGAAAATTGACTTATTAGATTCAAACAGACCTTGGAAGTTTTTATATTTCGGGTGAATCACCTATTTCGACGGATTACTAATGAAAAACTGCTGAAACCGTTATCAGATCGAAAAGCGACAATTTCTCTGCTCGGCCAGTTTCCACGATGCACGGCGTTTAGCGCGAGATAGTGGCGCAGAGAAGCAGACGCAATTTTAGCCAACGAAGTGTACTCTGATTTATTTTAGGCTAGTCGTTATTTCGCTCCTCGCATTTTCGCAAATTCTCTCGAGTTTCGTTGATTTTTGCTGTTTTCAGGTTAGAACTGGGAAAATGGTGCGCATGAATGTGCTGTCGGACGCGCTCAACGCCATCAACAACGCAGAGAAGCGTGGCAAGCGACAGGTCCTCATCAGACCCGCATCCAAGGTACCCGAATCTAAATTTTTCAATTCAAAAGAATATTCTTCTTCTATTTGTTATCTTCAAAACTTGATTGAACTCCCATGCTTCATTTGGCAATGTTTAGAATGATGTGCCATAAATGGAGCCTCGGTCAAAATTATGAATAGACCAAGGCTCTCCTAAATTCTAGTTGACTGATGAAATGTTGAGATTTTGAAAAGTCGACTAGTTTGAAGGAGACACCCTTGGTTTCCCAAAAACGTGCAAACTGGGACCAAGCGGTGTCGAGGAAGCCAGAAATGGTATGGAAAATACGAATCAAAGTGAACTTCGAGTAGAAATGTCTGAAAATGCAACTTTTCTATTCTTCCGGAGAAAATGCAGCGATCCTGTGTAAAAATGATTGAATGCAACAATGTAATGTGTTGAGGTGATCATCCGCTTCCTGACGGTGATGATGAAGCACGGCTACATCGGCGAGTTCGAGATCGTGGACGACCATCGCGCGGGCAAGATCGTCATCAACCTCACTGGCAGACTCAACAAGTGCCAGGTCGTGTCCCCGAGGTTCAACATTCAGCTCAAGGTAGGCAATTCCATCAAATTAAAACATGTGAACAACACGAATTCCTTAGTTTTGAATTGTGTAAAATCATCACGACCTTCTGTAAGTAAAGGATACAAGTGTGTTTTATCTTGGGAAGTGACTAAATGAACTCGTTAGACAATTTCATATCATTAATCGCTTTCAAAATGTCCAGTTTACTCGAGATTTTGGCAGCTACCATTTGACAGTGATTATGAAGTGCAATAACGAAGTTGTCTGCTAAATGATAGCACATTTCATTTTTTTTAAAGGCGCTTCGTCATCTGATCAAATTAATTCTTTTAACGGATATTGGATATCTTTTACAAAAGAAAAAATCCACTTTTAGGATCTGGAGAAGTACACCTCGACTCTACTGCCGTCTCGTCAGTTCGGCTACCTGATTCTGACGACCTCGGCCGGCATCATGGACCACGAGGAGGCTCGTCGCAAGCACATGGGCGGCAAAATCCTTGGATTCTTCTTCTAAGCCCCTGCCCAATTTGTTAAAGCAACTTTTTGTTATCAGTTTTACACAAAAAAACAATAAATTGTTTTCTTTATTTCAAGTCGATTGAATTCATTAAAAAAGAATTCGATGAAAATATATGCTGTAAATAACTAGATTAGATCTCTGTCGGAGAAATTATCTTATGCTTCGAAAAACGAGATTTTTCCTGAAAAGTCATTTTTTCCGAAGCATTTGATAAATTTTAGAATCCTAGCATTTCTGAATATCTTCAAACAATGAGAAATTAGCCCGTTCATAAGTTTTCTGCAAAAAAAAAAATTTTGATAATTTTTCTACAAGTGGTTTTTAAAAGATCGTAAAGCGAAGACTAGAAACAATTAGAAGAGAAATCGTTGATTTTTTCAGAAGCCAATTTCTGGAAAAAAATAATGGTGTTGATAATATCGTGTTTTGTGCACCGGAAATTACAATTCGACGAAAAATTCTATTTCAGAACCACTGCGTTATTCAACCAAATGAAATAAGAATTTGAGAACATTTTATACAGAACATTTTTACTTTGATAAATAGGAAACGAAATAAAGAGAATTAGTGTCACAGGGCAACAAACATCACTAGTTCGCAAGATTATGACGAAAAGCTTAATTATGTCATTTTACCGAAAGTTACGATAATCTCACTAGTTTTCTTTAAATTTCGATAAAATGCTTCAAATCTTACAATAAAACAGGAATAAATTGATTTGTGAAATGGAGAAAAGAACGATAGCATAACGATGATGTACCGTATCTGCATAAATTCCAAGACTCCTACGGTACTTTCTGATCCCGTCAAACCCGATCGGCTACTGTATGTTTGACTATTGAATATTGTTAGAGACGGGGAGGATTTTGCATTTGAATTTTCAGAATCATATAATTTGGAAAATAATTAAATTGTTCCTGAAAAAGTGATGTTAAAAATCAGCGTTTTCAGATTATTGAATTCCAGGAAAGTTTTAATCAATTACCATAGTCCATCGAAAATTTACAGTATTCCATTTTCATGTCCTTGTCAGAGAATTGTCGAATTATGAGCTGTTCTTCTTGAAGACGCTTAAGAGGCTGTTGGACGAGGACGAAGAGGCCATCGACTTCGGACTGTATGGCTCTTCCTCGTAGAAACAGAAGTAAGAATCCGAGAGCATTCTGAAAACGGTTTTTCTTCAGGTTAATTTTAGAGGCTATTTTCTGATTGAAAATTGAAGATTCCTTTTCCATTCTCAGAATTGTAAATGAATCACTTTGTAGAGATGCTGCCAATGTAAAACATCTATAATGAACTGGAAGAGAGTTTTTTTTTGCAATGTATTGCCAGCATCTTTCTTTTTCAAGTAAATAAAAACTGTTTCAATAATAAAAATAAAATGAAAGTTTCAGTTTTTAGAAGAAATATGGTGATTACCTGCAAACGAGAGGATCAGCCTCAGTGCTGCCCCTGCCGAATATCTGCTTGACCTGCTGTTCGTCCGCGTTCCTCAGTCGTTTCCACGCATCGTTCGATAGCCAGTACGAGATGCCTTCGCACTGTTTCACCTGGAAATATGATTAATTTAAACAATCAACTGAAAACTCGTCAAAATTTGTCTGTGAATACGTTTGTGTCAAGAATAGAGGAAGGAGAAATAACGATTTGGACAAGAAATGCACAGCCTCAATTTCTCTCCTAATTTTTTGTAAGTTTAACTAAAGTGGACATTTAGAAAACTCACGATAGGCACATTGTATCCATTGGAGTAACCTTCTCTGTCGGCCATCGAGTCGAAGAACACCCACTCGCCAGACAGAGTGCGCACGAATGAAACGTAGTGGGAAGTCTCGATGCACAGCACTGCCGTCAGGCTCTGAGAACATAGAAGTTTATCATATTCATAAAAATGATAAAAGATTCCATTTTAAACAGTAAAAAGGAAGGCATTTTAGCCAAAACGGGAAATCATATTCGAAAAAGTGAGTGAAGTTCATGAAAACTCTTTGCAATTGCCATTGTTTCTGCAAAATGTCAAAAATGCCTTACCATTCTGTAATTGTGCGGTTTCTTGGAACTAGATTTGTAGGGATGAGGCAGGTGGTCGGCGAACTCCTTGTGCTCGATATGCTTGTGGAAACAGCTCTTGCAGTACGAGACCTGAAAAATCACGAATTTGTCAGAAGATAAAGAAAATGAATCTTTACCTCAGATAAGAAGACTCGATTGCAGAGATAGCATTCGGGACAGTGGACCACGGCCGGACTGTCGCAGAAGCCGCATTTCACGGTCGCTAGAAATTAAAACACGTATAAAAATAGACTCAAACCCATTTTCCCATGAGTTTAAAATAACACAACTTTGAAAATCTCATTCTTCATTCGAATGAGCAATGGGTATCCAATTATTTTTTATTTTCGAAAAGTACTCAATAAAAATCCTCCATAACGAAGAAAATAGAACTATTACATTTTTCTTAAGAGAAAAAGTACCTACCCCTATCGACAAGCGGCGTAATGTTGATCGATTCGAGCGGCAGGATTTTGTCGAACAGCTTCTGCTGGCCATAGCGAGGCAGCTAAAAGGAATAAAATTTCAATAAAAAAGGGAAATGAAAAGTGAACCTGAATGATGAGTGTCTTGGGCGGTTCAGCGAATCGGACATTGGACGCGACCATGTGTCTCTCGAGCAGATGCTGTGTGGTGACTATGCCCTGACTCCACTCTTCTACGATGATCGGGCAGATATGCATTGAGTCGATCTTGTTGTCTTTGCTGCAACGTTTTTTCTCTTTATTCCTTTGATTTTTTTCTCGAAAATAATGTGTTCTCTTACAAGAAACTTGAATCTTCCTGAAAAGTTAAGAAAGAAAGTTTTTTTGAATCGATTATTTTTAACAAAAAAGTGACTAAAACTAACATGAATCGTACGGCAGGAGGCGCTTTGAAGATCTTTCCGAATACTTCGTTGATAATCTCTTCAGGATCCTTCTCCTCTGTGGTGAGTCCCTTCATGTTCGGTAGAATCGACTGCAGCAGCTCGCGGACCTTCATCACGTGGTCTGCGCGCACATAGTGTGATCTTAAAATTTACCTTATCCTTCCAAAATCAAAAATTTAATATTTTCTAAGTAAAAGATGATCATTTCCCCCGAAGATATCATCATATCTGGCGGATACAGCATTTATGCATTTCGAAGATTGGAAACAGTGTACCAGAAGGTGACAGAAAGTGGGAACGAACTTTCCCGTCTAGTCCTGATCATTATCAATCCTACCAAAAAGAATGACATACTTTCTGAGCGGATAGACAATTTCCGTGGCCAAAATTCGCTGCAATTCTTTGAGTTGTGGCACATCGTCAGATCGCGGAATCCTATCGAGCAAGTGGTCGTAGACTGTCGTCTGCGAGAACATCGCGAACAGCATCGAGTCCAGGTAACAGCTGTTGCGGTGGCCCTCAAAGTTGACACCATTTCTCCAAATTTTCGAAGTTTTTTGCAATAACGATCAAACAAACATCTATTTTGTTGGATTGTTGAAATTTTAAAAATGTGCTATTTTCAATAATTAAAAAATACCTGTATTCCTCTCATTCTGCCGATGAGATCCTCCTTGTTCCTGGTGGGGTAGACCTTCGTCAACTGCACATCGCTGTCCAAGTTCCCGAAGTCGACTCGCTCGGGCTCTGAAATTTGAATAAATGACTTGTTTCTAAAATATATAGTAGTCAAAGGCTGAAAAAATCGAATGACTATTCTCGTTAATCAGTTTTAAGATATTTGAAAACCGTAACGAAAATCGATCAAAAATCAATGAGGAAATAATTTTCGAACATTTTTGAAAATCAGATTATTGTACTTTCTCGAAATGGTGCCACAGAAAAGAATCGCAAAAACGGATTGAACAAAGACCGTAATTTACCTATCATAAAAGTAAAATCTATTTAAATTGCTGTCCCTGTTCATTCCGTTTACGATTCTTTTCCGAATTGCTTCTCGAAAGAATGGGAATTGGAACCTTGATGATGAGAGCTGAATGGGTTACTGCTGGCATCAGCCATCTCGACATCCCCGTTCGATCCGTTCGACCCGCTGCCTGTCGGGCAGGCCTTCAGAGTCTGCGGGTTGTAGGGCAGAATCACGCAGCGCGGCTCGGAGAAGTTGATCGACAAATCCGGGTCGTCGCTCGCTAATCGCCAACCGGAAGGGGGCTCGGAATCCTCAAACACTATTATTTTTCCCGAAATGGCTCATTAGAAAACTCATCAGTTCACTCCAACATATCAACTTTGACAGATTTATCGCTTGCTAAAATTTGATAACTCTCGCAAATAGATCTGTTGGTGAGCTTATGAACGTTATTGAAAAAAAATATCCGAAAATAATGTTAAGTGACTGACCAACTGAACCACGGCACACTTCATGATCCTGTCGCGTTCATCGCTCATCGAGTCCCCGATCCACTTCACTGTCCCACTTCGAATTGCACCCACGTAGTTCGCAGACACTCGCGAGCCTGAAAAACTGGAAATTTCGATTTTTCAATTCATTTTAGATAAATTGCTCAAATTACGGCTCAAAAGATGGAAACTGAAGGATAAAATTTCTATTGCTTACGAATGCTATTATTCGCGAGAGATCATTTGCAATCTACTGATTAGGCAGGTTTACTTTAAAAACTCCCTTTCAGAGCGACAAAAGAGAAAGAAAGAAGATAGAGGAGATACACTGAAGAGGAAGGTGGGTTCTTCAAATTTATGGCTCCGATCAAAATGTAAATAGTAATTAAGCTATTTCTTAGAAATTTCATTTCAAATTTGAACATTCTTACCGATGTCCAATCCGTTGATCAAGAAATCCTCCGGCTTTGAAGGAGCCACCTGGTGGTAGGGAGGAGGCGGTCTCGAGTCGTGGCTGTTCGGGACATCGTTCAGCTTCTAAACATCGAGATAAATAATATTTCAAGAAAGCGACACTCTGCCTGTTTCTGCGTTTCCCGCTCGATGGAGTTGACAGGTTTGTCGTTGATGACCTCGAGTGCAGAGAGAATGACGAACCCGGCATGGCCGTCTGGAGCGCGGAACACCGTTTCGCCCTCGAACGCTCCTGTCCCTTTCCCGACTTTATCGTCCTAATTTTGTATTATTCATTTCGAAAAATTGGAAAGTTATCATCAAATGCTAAAATTTTCTTTACGAGACTAGAAAACTCACAAATTCGACTCCAGCATAGATGGAGGCATGTCCCTTAAGGTAACCGATGAAGCGCACCGTGCAGGGGTGGCCACTCCAGATACATCGATCGCCCACCGAGACGCGCTGCGTCAGCATCGGATCATCCACGCTAAACAACCATTTTCTCAAGCGAGCATTTAGAGGCTTCGCAAATTGAACAAACAGCATGATATGAGTTAGGAAGGAATACAAGAGAATAAGGCAAAGCATTTCTTTCTTCACATAACATTTCACAAATTGAGAAATAGGGAATTTTTCAAGTATCTTCAATTTACCTTCTAGAAGCAAAGAAATTCAGAATTCCCAACCTTATAGTGGTATAGCTGATATCCCTCAGCTGCGACGCAGTCAACCTGCTCTTCGACTGGCTGCGAAGCATCGTCTCGCGATTCGTCGACTTTTCGTCCTCTCGCGAACGGCGTTGATCGCCCGGGCCAGAAATCCGCCTGAAAGTTATCAGTCTTTTCCGAATTCTGACAGAATAAATCATTTTCCTCTTTCAACTAAAATTTCGTGTATTCTTAATCTTGAAGTATATATCGTTTTCCGACTTTTTAACTGGAAATTTCATTTATTACTCTGAATTCTAGACAACTTATCTTTCATCATTTCTAACAAGAAAAGATATGATTTTCGAGAAAATTTCCTCACCTCTCCCTGACGATATCCTCCTTGCTCCTGTTATCCGAATGGTCTCTCCTGCCGAAGCTGGAATGTTCCGGTTCAGCAGAGGGCCTTCTGCGGAGCGAGCTGCCTCCGTTCCAGTTTCGGATGTCATTTTCGAACCTGCAGTTTCCGAAAGATTTATTTCTGAAAAGGAGAGGAAAACGCACTGTTCTCCGCCGGTCCTCGGATTCGGAATTCCGTCGTTTGTCAACAGATCGAAGCCGTTGTTGGGTCTGGAATTTAAAAATTCTTTCTTTTTCAAAAATTGTGGGTATGAGGAGGTTTGTAACGAGCTTTATCGAAGATCCCCATTTACTGCCTCCAAACTTTCATAATTTTCGCTACCAATTCCCCTACGATCCAGGTTTTTTCTTGAAATTACCTAGAACTTGAAAAAATGTCGATGCCCTACATAGGGTCCCCAAACTCAGCCCCTTGCAAAAATGCATTTGCGGCAATTTGAAAACAAGAACTTGGGAAGGAAGCGCCCTTCAAACCCAATGACTCAAATAGCACCATCTAATTCGACAATAAACCTAATAAAATGGTCCTATGCAAAAAAAATCAGGGCAAAATCTCAGCACACAGCCACGCACAAGCAATATTTCGTTTGCGAAAATGTGTTCATTTTGGATGATGGATTTTTGCGATTTTTAAAAATGTTGTAAAAATAATACCTAGTGCCGTGACGCGAATATTGGGCGGGTTCAAACGGCTCCCTGAAATTTTTCTGAATCATTTCCCTTTTCATAAAATCGAAAAATCATATTTCATTTATAAAAATGGCATAAAGTAATCTGATCGGAAGTAATCCTCTCTGCATGCGGATAGCATAAATTACAGAGCTGGTTATTTTCGCGTCATTGTTCCGGTTGAATCAACAAAATTCAGTGAAAACGCCCTCGCAATTACAAAAATCCATCTGCTTTGCGATGGACAGAGGTGTTTAGCATTGATAAGTACGAAAGTACAGGCAAACAACCTATCCCTTCGAAATGTCAATAAGAGATTTTTGAGTCAGAGGATTTGCTTTTCGAACGTCTTGCAAATTTGCAAACATTTACTATACTCGTTCTTTAATAAAATTATGACATCTTTTCATGAGACACTCACTATAAATATAATTACGAAAGTTAAAATACTGCATCAAATAAGTTTTAAAATCAAAATGATAGCAAAAACCCCAACCTGTCATAGTATGGCTGCAACGAGGCGTGTGAAGAGGAAGCCGGTGAGAAGGACGAATTCGAGTTGGACAGACTCTTGGGCGAGTCCTTTCTTTCGATCGGAATCACGCGGGTTCGACTGGGCGCTGCGCGGTCGAAACTGAAATTTTAAAAATTTGATCAAATTTCAAATTTTTTTTAGAAAACTCACTTGGAAATGGGAGATTTGGTGGAAATTTGGGGAGGATATACCTGTAATTTTATCTTTAAGAAATTTCTTCTTCATTATTCTTCAAAATTATCTGCAAGTATGAAAATCGGAATCGCGAAATTTCTTCTGAAGTTCAATTTTTTAAACATACTGAATTGAAAAGACAAATTCTTCACCAGAGTTTCAAAATTGAAAAAAAAACATCAGCAATACTCTTACATTATGTGGTGAATAGTAGTGGATCGGTTTTGGAGCGTGGGATCTATGGAAATCAGTGCTCATTGTGGGGAAATGCGAGTCGAAATCCTGAATTAACAAAAATTATGATTTAATTTTGATCAACAACAAAATTGACCATTACCATTTCATAACATTGCGAATCATGTGAAATTTCTAGATCGATACATGATAAAAATGGAAGTTATAATCATTAAAATTTTACAGGCAGAAAGATAATATGCAGCAAAAACAAAAGATGTGAAAAGAGTTTTTGATTTTTAAAAATTAAGCAGAAAAAGTATTCTTCTCTCACGTATTCCACTGACACCCTCTCGAGATGTAATGCGTGTGTTTGCATGTGGAAAACAGGTAAAACGGAGGGCAAACAACCATTTTGTGGCTTTTTGAAATTCGAAGGCAAAGGTTAACGAGAATCGATTGACCAACGGGAAATTTTTTCAACTTGCGAAATTTATGACTTTTAAAAGTCACTCAAAGCAGAAAAATGATGATAGAGAAATTTTCCGAAGTTCCTTTCGGGGTTAGTTTTCTATCCTAATGCTTGCGAAAGCTAAAATCAAGGAAGGCACTTTAATTGATGAAGTTAAATGATTTTTTTTTAAGAATCGAGAAGTTTCGTAAAATTTCAATAGAACCCTAAATGCTTCTAAGGCGGTTCAAATTAGTGATGCAAAATTTAATCTCACGTGGAAAATGTGCGCTCTCGCCATTGATAAGCCTCCCAATTTGAAAGGTGGAATATCAACAATCGATTGCATGATAAATTGATACAATGTGACAACAAAACAATAAGACTAGAAGAGACTGAGAAGTCTCTAGACTAATGATAAAGAATGCAAAGAGAAAAACTGGCCAATATAATATTGCCAACTTCTATATCTGAATGATAAAGAAGGATAAGGAAAAGCGAGTAGGATAAAAATTTAATAATTTAGCTGTGCTAAGCGCAGAAGCCCTTCAGTTTGCTATGACTCAATGGAAAAAATGAAAATTGTGACGTCGGTAAAATCATAGAGAGTGGAATTGTGTGTTGAAATGATGCAGCAAAAATGACAAGAATGTTTACCGAATGGGAAGGTTTTTTGAAAGGGTCATTGTTATCGTCTATCACTGAAAATGATATGGAAAGGTCAAGAAAACTTTGGCAGATAACAACTTAGCTTTATAGAAACTCGAAGAAAATGTTTCTAAATCGGAAAAGTAGAGTATTTTTCGAATTCGCGGTTTGGAGGGTTGCAATTTTGTGAGCAATGGTATCATTATGAATCCAGAAAAATCCTAGTCCTACCTTTCTGTCGAGTTCAAAGAAGCCTAAATTTGGCAAAACAAAGGAGAAAAATTTCAAATAAATCATTTTGATTCTAGAAAAATCCATAGTTTTCCCGAAAAGGGGGAGAATTGACACATAGCTATTCTTTGGATTGATACACAAGTGCAATCGGCAGAAAGCAGAAGGCAATTGTCATGAATTGAGATGAGTTGACATGGAGAGAGGTGAAATGCCTGTACGATTGCGATTCACCAAAGATTCGCTAGCAGAAAGTAGCAGCAACAGACGGAAGACAGAAAGAGAGACAGGCCGAGGCAGCAAAGCAACAGCTACATCCTCCCTCTCCCCATTCCCCCTTCATGTACTCAACTAGTTTACTTTCTCTTCTCTCTAACTCGCTAGTTCCTCTCGCTATTCTGTACTCCCTCCATGCTAATTTTTTCACTTCAAACTATTCCGACTTCGCATTGTTTTCTTCGTTCATTTCTTTTTCTCGGCTTCTTTGATCCTCTAAAAATTGGTTCTTTTTTTTCAAAGTTTCTGGCTTCTCTTTCACGAAGGAATTAACTACTTTCCCTAATTTTTTAACTTTTCAAAATTTGCACAGACGTTCATTGTTTTAGCATCGAATGGTCTGCTTTCAAAAGAAAATTTCGCAATTTCTTTCGAAACCAAGATTTCAAATCGATGCTTTGTTTATCAATAAGAGAATAGATCTAATGACCTGTTGATAGCTTTCCTATCAGCTGTGATAATTATATCAACAAAATGGAAAGGGATGTTTTCCTAGCTTTCAAATTTAGAAATACCAACTGTTCTTGATAAATAGAAAATGTTTCTAAAATAGTATGTTTGGAAGAATGGTAATTTTAGGACCATTTGAAAAGGGGAATTCAATTTAAAAATAGCAAAATGGCAAGGTAAGTAATTTCTTTATCGCATGCTACTTCGCCGAAACAATCATTTTTTGCAGTTATGCGATTATTTGTAAACAACGCCCAATATTACACTTCAAAAGAATGCGCACGACTTAGAATATGATATTTTTCTCGCTGACTCCCTATACTAAAGAAAAGGTTGGAACAATAGAGTAAAGCATGAAAGAAAATATTCAGGAATAGCAATATTGCATCTACGCTAGAATTGCAAAGATATTGCTCATTCTTAATATTTCGTTTAGTTCAGAAGCAGTGACATTTTAAGAAAATGAGAAAAGTTGCAGGGAAATAATCCAGATGATCCAGGAAATTATCAGAGAAAATTTGATGGTTTAGGAATGAAGATCAGCGTTCAAAAGCTGCAGAGAGAATTTCCCAAAATAGCACTTTCTCACAGAAGATTGTAGTCGTAATGAGGAATTGAAAAATGTTCTGTATAGTTTCAAAGAAAACAAAATGGAATTAAAAAAATGCGTCGACTCACATTGTGCAGAGAAATGCCATAGTGACGGCCGAGCCGATTTTGCTGCTCACCGATCCACTCCACTCGACCACTTCGCATCGAATCCGAGGAGCCACAAGGGTCGGATTTCTGAATAGGGAAAAATTTAACAAAAATATATATGCTAAACTCATTGTTGTTATCGAAGTTATGATAAGTGTGACAAGGAATTTATGAATCCCAGTTAATCAAAATTGAAATACATCGAGATTCGTTTGCATTTTATGTTTAATAGAAAATCAATAGAATTGATAAGAATGAACAGAACAAAACGGATTTGTGAAATTTGACACCTTTGAAGTAAATGTTCCACACCTTTTGAGCAAAGAAAATGCGCTTTGAAACTCGAAGAAATAATTTTCGGCCATCATGAAAAATTCGACATTTTACTCGAAGCTCTGAAGTTATTTAGAAAAGCTGGTGAAATCAATAGGAAAATCGCATTTTCTCCAACGAGGTAAAGGCCCTCTACTTATCAATTTCCAAGAAAAAATGAAGAATAGCAAAAAGCCAAAGTGAAGGATCTGAACATGTGTCAGGAGAAGGGGAAGGGAAGGGTAAAGAGGTAAAATAATTGCAGATGGGGGTGTGGATCAAAAATGCTCTATCGAAACAACTAAAAAAATATCCAAGTCTGTTTTTTCACTGTTATACCTTATCATATGATTAGGGGTTATCATAAACCTAAAAAGTGATAAAGTTATACTACAGGCACATTTTTAGATGCTATACGTTAGCACTGGCTGAAAAGTTTTCATAATAGCGAGAAAAATGCCAATGAAGAGTGAAAGATGCGAGGATATGAAACGATAAATCAATCAGCTGCATTCCAAGTTAATGATTAATGACAAGATTGAGGGAGACGCTCCGCCTTCTAGGTAGATGTATTTTAGATTGAGTTTAACTAAAGTTTATCTTTATTATTCGGAAGAAATCGTATGTTTTTTTTTCAAAATTTACTACTATTATTCTAGTCAGATTTTCTGAATTGATTTCTCTCAACGACTCGAAAAAATACTTATCAGCTGATATCGATTACCAGAGTGTTTAGCGCAACTTTAGTAATCTGATCGCTCGAAGCAAAGGGAAGTTATGCAAAATAGCAAAACAACGAAAAATCGCGCAAAATATTGTAGTTTTCTAGAAACAAAATGACTAAAATCTCGAGGGAAAGTCACTTTCCATGAAAGACGAAGATTTCTATCTAACTAATTCTCCAATTTTACGACAATTTTCATTAAAGAGGGAAGAATAGCTTTGATTTCGGGGGGGGGGGAAATCGAATTTTGTTGTTATTGAAAGGCATTCATTGGGAATTGAAAATTGTGAAAACAGGGCGTCGGGAATATTTCGAAAGAAATGTAGAATCGGAGGAAATAGCGGTCGAAAAATAACTCGGTCCTGGCCATATAGAGGAAGGGAAAAGGGGCATTGGTGAAAATTTGCCTTCTTTGGGCTCTCCTGTTTTCTTCTGCTATCTCTTTCGTATTTTTCGCCCACCACTGCATATCAACAAACTCGTTTGACAGTAAGTGAACGAGGCAAATTCAGAGAAATAACGCTTGAAAATGGGATATGCAGAGAAATAGCGATTTATGGGGAAAAATGAATATGAAGATGATGGATTGTAATAACCTACTCGTGGCATTTTGACAGTCGAAAAGCCACGCCCTTTTGGAAGAGGAAAGACAACGATATGGGCATTTTGCTGGGGGAAATAAACCCCAGGCAGGCACTTCAGAGTGTTCAGTTAGAGGAAGTGTAACCACTCTGCATTTCTGACCAGGAAGGTTTGGAATGAAGCAAATCACGAAAATATTCACAAGTGGAGTTTATGCCAAAATTGGGGAAGCTGTAGGATAAGATTAATTTGAAAAACTCAGCAATTTTGAAAGAGTAATCTTTTATTTTTAAATAGAATATTGCGGTTTCGAAATGCTTTGATGGATTTTCAAAATGACTAATGCATTCGACTTTTCGGTAATGAAAAGTCGAAGTTTGAACAGCGGGCGTGGTTAATCGAAAAAATGCATTTTATGCTACCGAGTATTTTTGTACTCGATTTGAAAAAAAAAACGCAACACAGAAAACGGCGATGTTGCTAATGGGTCGAATCGGAATTTGCGCTCCAATTATTCGGTCATTTTGAAAATAAGCAACAATATAATTTTATACGTAGAGAAGAGACTAGATAAACGAGCCAAACCTCGAACAAATTAAAATAAAAGAAATTCACTAACCGAAAAAACTTGTACGATATCGCCTTGCTTGAGCGTCTCGAGAAAATGCATCCGAGAAAAGTCCTTATGCAGATGCAGACGTTCGGCCGGCGGGACGGGCATCAGAATCCTAGAAAACTTTGTTCCCTCACTTTTGTAGCATATTTTGAGTATTCTCAAAAAAAATTCTGGCAAGAATATTTAGAAACGCAATGAGTAAAAACAGGAGAAATTTGTGGTCTGTTATCAGCACCATTGTATGGTCTGCGTGGTTTTATAAGGACCATTTTAACATTATGTATTGGTAATGTAATAAAGTAGCCACATTATAAAGCTGAAAAGAGACTTATGTACTCACAGTGCCTGATTGTCGGTGATGCGCATCACATTGGACTGGCTGACGTTGGCGAAGATGGAGTCGTTCAGAATGTCGTAAGCTAGGCAGTTGTCCTTATTGGACGACTTGTTGTTGCGCAAAGCCGACATCCTCCTTGCAATCTGCTCCTTCCCACGAGCCTTCGCGTCCTCATACAGCAATGTTCCCGCAGAAAGCTGAATGAATTATATTAGACATTGGTGAAAAATCCTGAAATGGTGATTTTTTGGAGTATACTAAAGAAAAGTGAAAGAGAATGTAGTGTAAAAGCCTTGATGGGATCAACTTCAAACTTTCCATGATATTTCCATTATTCCTCTTATCCAACAATCTTGGAGTCGACACTAGGATACTCTAGCCGAAATATTTTGTGGAAAAGCATAAAAATACAATTGCATGACTTGCAGTAGTAATAAAACATCTTCACGAATCTGTTTCTAAATAGTTTTCCATGTATCTCTGATTGCAGCCTTCATAAAAATTTCACAAGGTGAAGCTCATCAAAGGAAATCGGAAATTGATATGATTGATGGAAAATTTTATTGAAGCTGAAATTCCATGCCTTGATCTTCTCCGGATCGTGTTCGAGATGGTTGGGATCGAAAAAGTAGGCGTCAGCCGGGGTCTGCAGCAGCAGGACGTTGAAATCCGATGACAGGGACTCGGATACATTTTCGTATGACGAGCTGCAAGTCATTTAATAAGTTCCTGATTATCAGTTCGAATAAGCTAATAGAGGAATTTTTAGCATTTTTTAAAAATATTCTACCGGAAATGAATATCTTCAAATTCGGAAAACAGGAACAGGAAAGATCTCGAAAAATCACAGAAAGTATCAAAGGTTGGCAAATGCTAAATCGAATTTCTAAAACACCATGACATCTCTATGCAAACTGCTTTAATTCACTGGTAAACTACTATGATGATAACCAGCCTAAGTAACTCAATTTTACTACATAACTCAAATGGTTGTCGAGTGTTCTGTAACACAAATGCCAAGCTCTGTAACAAATTTGAGAAGCAATGCAACAAAGAGCTGTGCTAGCTAAAGTGTGCGTGTTACGGAACGCCCCCTCTTCCGTTAAAGAATCGGGTACTTCCGTCCATTGCTACAGAACTCGGCTTCTATTACAAAACGCCTGATACACGATTCCAACTACCTCGGTCTGGAGTGATCAGCAGTGGAGTTGCGACTGTTCGAGTGAGAAATACCCTGTGTGGAGGGGTCGTCTCTCGGCTGCACCACGCCGCCCATGTTGCAGCCTGTCTCGTATATTCATCAACCGGACAATTTGTTGTCAAAAGCGCTGAAAATGAGCAATTCGACAGGTAGAATGGCAGAAATAATAAAATTTCTCATGGAAAATCGAAACGTGCCGATGTCAAGCGATCCCGTAAAGAGAGGGCTGAATTTCGCAATCAAGGAAAAGAAAAGGGCTTTTGTAAAGCTTCATCCACTCTATAATAAGGGTAGGAATAGGAGTGGATGGGCCCTATTTGTTTTCAAACTATCAGCTCATCAAGTAAGATGCTTGGACAGTACAGCCTATCCGGCCTTACCCTATCATAACTGTTGTACTCCCCGGATGGGGTGTCAGTCAGAACTCGTATTCGCACAAGTTTTTATTTAGTACAACGTCGGGAAAAGACAATTCAGGAGAATTGGAAGACCGACCGTCCTAGAGGAAGGCAGGAGGGTAGACTGACTATTAAGAGGAGAATGGTCAATCAATAATTGTTAATGGTCAGGGAATAGAGATAACTATTAAAGAAGAGGGAGAAGAGTTGTAGATGGAATGAGCCAGTGTCGTTAGGCGGCACTGCTAGGAGAGAGATTAGGGGGAAAGGTGAGAGATGATAGAAATAGTGAATGGAATAGAGTGAGCCTCTAACAATAACCTAGTTTCATGGTTACTTCTAGAGAGCACAAACTCCGCTCCCTTGCAAAACGCGACATGGCATAAAGTGGTAGTGCGAGGCCTCAAAAATAGGAAGCAAGTCATGTTTAGACTGCGAAGACATAACAAGGTCCAATCGAGATCGACGATAAATCCCATTAAACTGATATATGCCAAAATCAGCTCATGATTTTTACATCCGCGCGCCGCCGCGGGATTTCTGTATTGCAAAAACGTGTTCACTTCAAGCTTCTTCAGTGTTCTATTATTTTCTAGGTTTGAGTAATTTTTTTTTGTAATTTATCAATTATCAACTAGGTTAAAATTTTCAAATTTTATTATCATCTTCAAGTTTTACAGACAAAAATGGAAATAAATATACCTCAATATTGTACAAGAAAGCATGTCACTGACACAAGAAAACTACTGAAATAATTATTACAAACAAAAATTCCTGCACGAAAGAAAAACAACTCTTTGTGAATTTGCGTACACAACGAAACCGAATCTTACGACAACATTCATATACTTCAAGAATAAGAAGCACTGTAACCCTTCTAATATCAAGAATAGAACATTTCCCAAAACCTTGCATTTTATAGAGCCCAGAATTCCGTTTATAGCGGAGAAAATTCATTTAACAAATCTTGATGGAACTGTAATGAGGAGAATACGCTTTAGAAAATTAAAAGCTCTAGAAAGTGGATAGGTAGCCTGGGTCGCTTTGTAAAATGGCAAATGGTAAACCTAGAACATCATTTTGGCAGAGTACCATTTACCACTTCTGGTGTTGCTGCGATCCATTTTAGTAAGAAGTCTGAACGAATTCCTCATAGAAAGTCTGATCGAAAGAGTTGAGAACGTCGTCCTGCTGGTCCCATCCGTAGGGAGAGTAGCTGTAGATCTGCTGCTGGTGCTGCTGCTGGTGATCCTGCGTGGGACTGCCCAGCATCGGGTCACCAAGCAGCGGTTTCTGTGGCTGGGACATCATCGAGTCGTCCAGGCACAGATTACTGCAGTTCGGGTTGCTATAGTCGGACATCGAGCGCGGCGACATGTCGTGTGCGTCGAAGCCGAACGAGCCACTTCCTAAAGTTTCTAATTTATTTCCTCAATTTTATCATCTAAACTTTACTTTTTTGCTAAAAATATCAAGATCAAGTTGCTTACCCTCCGGACTATCGGGCATGGTTAGGAGATTCTGCTCCACTGCTGACGTCGACGCTTCAACTTCAGCATGCGCATATAGGTCTGCTGTCTCTGGCTGAGCGTCTTCGAGAGGCTCCTCCTCACCATCGAAGGGCAGCTCAGAGGCGAGCTGGTCGATGTCGAACTCGTCCTGAAAAAGAAGCCATTATTTTGGGTCTTTTTACGAAAGATAAAAGTACAGTAGTCCAATTAGTCTTCTTGATGCGTTCTCTAAGTCGACTCACTTGCAAATCCTGGAGGATGCGTTCGAGTTCATCGTTTTGAAGGAGGGGGGCAGCAGACTGAGCAGCGCGAGTCGAATCAAGGCGTGCATTGCGACTGGCTGCTTCTTGTTTTGATTGACTGCTCCGCTGACGACCTGGCACCTCGGCTGGGTTCCACTAATGAATGCGGCAGATCCAAAAGTCGTCTGAAAAAGGTGAACATCAATCTTCTCATTTTCAACGAAATAACCGTACCATTGGGGTAGCAATCTGGCAAGAAGTTGTCGATGGAGTTTCAGTCTGGTTTTGTGCAATGGTCTCTCTCAATTCGGCGTTTTCAATTCTTAGCTGTTCGTTCTCTCTGAGCAAGTCGCGGACGACATCTTCTAGTCTTTGGGAGCGAATCTGAAATTTGCAACATAACCCTTCTCCTAATATAAAAATGATGAAGTGCTCATCTTTGTTTCCAAGAATTACAATGAAATCTACCTTCTTCCTGTCTCTAGCAGTCTGGGCAGCAACTCGGTTCTTCATCTTCCTTCGATTCAGTTTCTCCTCGGCAGTCAAATGAGTAAGTCTTTCCCTCTTCCGAGGGACTCCCGAATTCGTCGTCTCCCCGAGAAGTTCTTCGATGGGGTCGACGTTGCCGGGTGAGATCGGGGCGGGACGCTAAAAGTAGGAAATTTACTTCCCCAAATGAAAATAAGTTGAAATTGAAATTTAGAACTTTCTAAAATAAGTCATATGTTGCTGCTTCGGAAACTAAAAAATAATACTCCACCAACCTTTTGTCCATAGCTCTGTGCATGAACAGTCTGGACTTGATTCCTCACAGGCACAACTCGTTGCACGGCTTTGACAGTTCTGGCCGGCACGAGGTAGATTGTCCTTGAGGGAACGGCTTGTGACGTCATCTCTGTGCACGTCGTGGGGATTCAGATGAGCACGTGTATCGTCTGGGGGTCGTCTCGAGCACCGTAAGCCCTTAGGGCTGGGGATGAGTGGGGAGGCACACGATCCGGCTGCCTCGGCCTCTCGCTGGATGGAGAATAAGGACACGTCAGCTGAAACGTGTCCTTCGATTTTCGTATGCCACTAATCGAGCTGCGATTGGTTGGCCACGCCCATTCGAAATATCGCAAAACGATTGTAAACGACAGACACGAAGCACCGAGTAAATAGAACACGAAGATGGACAGAGAAAGAATAACCTCTCTAGGTGAACTTCGCGAGGAAGTTGGCGAACTTTACAATATAAATAGCTAGAGACGCAGGGGAAAGAAGCCTCGATAAGGAATGCCCACACATAATAAAAGGAACTGGATTCGTGAGTGCTTTGTTATGAAAGAATGCGGAGAAATAGAATGGGCGAGAGAAAATGCAAGAGTGATGCAAATAAAATCACTTCCAGTATAAGATCTGATGCAATTTCAGCAGGTATTTAAGGAAGCGGATACGTTTTTCTGAACGTAAAAAAGAAAACTTTATTGTTCTTTCGAAAGAAGCGATAAAAATCTTAAAATCTTTGAGTATCCTAGATAGAAAGTCTATTCATATATCTTGTTTGATTAAAAATTACCGTTATCCTGAGTTCAGAGAAGGCTAAATTATTTGTCATGTTATTTTTAAACTCAAGTTAAGGTAATAATGGATAGTGTAAATCACAATCACGGTATCAAATTGTCATAAGCTAGATGCACAACTGCGTTTTGAAGAGAATAGCTATGAAGTCTAATAGAAGTTTGACTAAAATTAATGTGTGCTCTTTTCAGGGATTCAGAGATCAATGAAAATCACCAATTGAATAAATGGCCATAGGAAAATACCATAGCATTGGATATTTCACTTCGAAATTAAAAATAGCGTTTAGATTTAAAAAAATGAAAACCTGAAAAATTAAGTTCTAAACGCCATCTAACTGAATTTGTTGAAATGGAATTTTATTATTGTTGACTAGAAGATTAATTTTATAGAGCTTCAAAAATTATGTCGAATAGAAATTTTTACCGGAAATTAAATTCTATTTGAAAGCGGAGAAGAAGTGAAAAGTGCACGAGAACATTCGGGCAGAAGAATGAAGTCCATTCGGATTTTCGATGGTCCAAATTACCTTCCTCCAAGCCAGCCAAATAGACCCTTTGATGACTTGCTTGGTGATACCTGAAAATTTAATCTTGCAGAAAATATACAAATGCCAAGATTTTAAAATCGAAGAATCGGCAGGATAATATCTACAGTCCCATATTCAGAATGGCTATTACGCTTTTCATTTTTATGTGCGTGAGAAGTTTGGAATTTGAAATCTTGAAAATTCAAAATCGAAATAAAAATTGGTTCAGGTTTATTTTTTAAGAAATTCAAATTCAAGTTCAAGAAAATGAAAAGTTGAATGACTCTTTTGCTCAAATGAGAAGAGCAACTTCCAATTCGAATTGTGAATTTGCCGAAGGTAGATTTTCACATCGAAACTTTTAATACCCAAAAATGTAATCAAAATTTTTAAAGTCTAGAGTAAAATAAAATGAAAAAATGTACCTGAGTTGAATAAACAGCCTGGCTCTGATCGATGGCCGCCTCGTATAGCTTCTCTCTGTTGGTGAGCGATTCCTGTATTTCCTTGTCCTCCTGTTTCAACCGTTCAACCGCAGCCTCGAATTTCTTCTTCAAATCCATGTAATCTCGCTGGAACTGCGACATGTCCTTCTTCTTGTCGAATAGCTGCTTTTCGAGCTGAAATAATGAAATACAAATAAAATTGGACATTCACAAAATTTGAATTTTCAGAAGGAACCGATAATTGCAAAATTTCATCCTTCTTATTTTTGCTGGCCGTTTTTAGAAATTAAACATCTCCATTTTATCATGTTTTAAAACAAAATAAGAATACAAAAACTCGCCTCAGAAATATTCCGCAGCGTTCCAACGCTTTCGTTCGCCATGGGTAGGAAAGTTATGCTGTATCTTAAATTCATAAAATTAGAAAGAAACCGAAATAAAAAAAATACTTGACATCATTCAGCCAGTTGTCGCCATAGACACAGAGAAGATGCAACCTGTCATCCAACAACTGGGCTGTTTGACTCTCCAAAGTCGACAGGTAATGAAACGGAAGGGGAGTTTCTCTGAAACGAGTTATTTCATTTCGAAAGTATTCAATCTAAAAGATCATAGAGTATCAGTCATTTGAAAGGAAAAAGAAAGTTTAATGAAAATTCATGCAATAAATCCTTTTTTCTTATTGGCAGAATTTGTCATAAATTTTTACCTACTTTTCAATTACTCGGAAAATTATTGAAAAAGCAAACTCACTTATCCTCCATCATATGCTTCATAGGTGCGAATTCTTCAATGTTGGCAACAGGAAACGGAACGAAAAACATATCTGCTTGCGTGAAATGCTTCTTTTTCTGACTCTCCTGCAAATTTTAAGATTCGAGAAGAACGAGTCGATTTTAAATTACCTTGATCATTCTGACAGCTCCATCTCGATCGAAAAGCACGAGTTTGAATTTGCTAAATGAGGTAGATCGGCAGATCACGGAAATGCCATTTTGACGAAAGGGGGAGTCCATGCAAATCGTGTAGAAAGCGGCTTGCTGAACGTTTTCAAATGATCATAGAAAAATCATTTATCACTGTTACAAATCAAGTTTTCGAAGGCGTATTGCTATAGCATCGACCAAATAAACTAGTGTTGGTGAAAACGCGCAATAGCGAGTAAATGACAATGAGTAGAACGAGGGAGATTAGTTAGCAGTCGAAATGATAATGAAGGGAAGAAATTTCAGTGAAAATCTACGACTACTCTGCCCCACTATTTTATCTTCATTTCCGTATTATTACAAGTTTTCATTCTCGCTTTAGCTTGTTTGACTGAAACTACACAATGACAAGGACGCAAAATCACTAATTAGAAGAAAAAAACTTAGACATTTTCAGTCAAAATTGTGAATGGATGATTAAAAATGCACCTGTTTTCCGACATTGGCAGAAATCGTGTTTCCAGGAGAAAGATGAACAGCAGCTACTTCGCATTGCTCATTCAGACAAAGCTGCCGAGCTTGTGCGAGCACTTTCGGAGGAATCTGAGTTGAAATCGGCACTCCAAGCTTTGTGAAGAGCGCTCCAAATACACGACCTTAATTAATAAGATTTCCATTAGATGTATTTTGAAAAAGAAAACCAGGAATAATGATTATTGCACTGCGCAATTTAAAATCTCTTCTAAATAAAAATGTAAATCGCCTCACTTATGCAGTGAAGCCAGTAAAATTTCCATGTGGATAAAATTATTAAATGATAGCGTACCGACTCCACCCAGTTCACTCAAGTCGAGTCCATCGAAGTCGAGCTGATTCGCGGACGGGCCGTGTAGGTCATATTGTCTTCGCTTGTTCGGATCGATCAGCACGGAATACGCAATTGAAATCTTCTTGAATTCTTCGGCCGCTGAAAAACTCACATTGCGTATGCTTTTTTCTTCTTAATAAATTGAATTTTGGGTGAAAGATTTCAAATAATTCTGGCATAGAATAACTTTCAAAAGAATATAATTGGAAAAGTTATACCGTGAACATCGTTTGGATTCCTGTCAGGATGATACTTCAACGCCAATTTCCTGTACGCACTTTTGATGTCGGATTCAGAAGCAGTCTTCTCGATGCCAAGCAACTCATAATAATCGCCGATTTGCAAGTCACCGTTCGAAGTCATCACTTCTGGAAATCATAAAATTTGAAAAATATACAAAATGAAACTAAGTGAATTTCAAATGGCGAATCACGAGACAGAATGATGATTTTGTGGAAGGAAATCGAACAAACTCAGTAGGGGCATTTAGCAATCGACGAGTGACTCATTTGATGTTTGAAGTAAAACCAGGCAGGAAGAATGTTTGCAGAGGTTTCTTCGTTTTTCGGGATGAAATCGAAGAACTCTCCGGTCCACTCGATTTCCAAGTGCGACCATCGAAAAGCAACGCGTGTAAAACCAGGGGATGCATTTGCATGAAAAAGCAGGGGTTTTGAAATCCATGCAAAATTGATCGAGAAAGTAAAAAATTCAAATAAATCGAGGATGGCATCGATTATAAAAGTGCAGGCTTATTCTCCCTGACAAAATAGCATGAGAAGTTAAGAAGAGTCCGTGAGAGAATCGACTAGGGGCGACCAGTGGCAAAAGTTGTTTTTTTAGTGTTAACTAACTATATTCGACCTGAGAATTATAATTTCGGGCTTTTTTCGACATTTTCAAGTTCGGGTACCGACGGGACCTGGTCATATGATATATCATTCGAAGGCGGTTACGAAACTGATTATTTTGCAAAAACGGAATGATGCATTGAGATTTATGATCAAAAACGTCAAAAAGTATCTTTCAGCCTGACCGGTACTTCTTTCGAAAAAAAATCGAACCTTAACTTAACTTGAACTGAACTTCCAGACAGTTCGTACAACCCTGATTAAAAGAAATATTTATTTCAGTTACAATTATCCCTCATCACTTTTGGATTCCTTCGAGAGTTGTTTTTATCATGATCATCAAATTAAAATGTACGAAATTGGATAAAGATACTTTTTATTAAAATCATATGAAAATGACGGAAACTTAAATGTGTTGAAATTGAAGATTTCAAATATTAAGTTTCCCAACTTCACGCCATTCATTCGTTTGTGGATCGTATTCTTCAATAGCGTCACAGAAGTTTATCGGCCAGTAAAAACCAGCACTTCTTTTCTCACGATTTTGAAATCTAAGTTAACGAATATTTGGTATAAAGATATGCAAAATCTCAGCTCACTTTCCGATTGCATACAATTTCCCGTTAGAGACAATATGCGAATGACCCTTTCTTGCATAATTCATATCGGCAATTCGAGAAATTCGACTGTCAACTGAAGCTGAGGAGTCGAAACACAGACAGGATTTTAATATACTACCATAGCTAAATATATAACGATACATTATTTATCATACGAAATTAACGACTATTTTCCTCCAGTTATGTAAATTCTTCCATTTAGCGATGCAACTCCGAATGAATCTCGTCTTTCTGGAATCTCTCCGATTTCAATCCATTCCCGTTCATTGTCTGATAACCGATATATCTTATTACTATCCAATCTATCAATAACTGAATATTCATAATTACAATAATGAATATGCTATAATGTGACCGTATAAAAATTCATCGCATATTATTGTTTGAACATTAAAAATTGGAAGAGGAAAAGCAGGTCCTGTTTGCCATTTTCCATCTATTAACACCTGAATTAATTATTTCATGGACTTTCATTCGATCTTCTTACATCAACTCGACTCGTATCTTTCCATGTTTTAGGATCCTTTCCTTTCTTTCCACCCAAATAATACAATTTGTCTTTGAAATAAGCGACAGATGCACCGACACGCCATTCAGGAGGATCTGGACCTGTAAAATTCTTTGAATCGATCACTCATGGATTTGTTGATAAGACCTCTTGAAATTTTTCTAGTATTCAAGTCAAATATTTCAAATGACTTCTTATAACTGTCAATTCCAAAAATCTGAAATATGAGAAATTATTCAAAATAACGGGCATAAGAATTTACTTTATTCTGTGTAGTTGCTAATCGATATGACTCATAACAATTGTCTAATTCTGTAATCTCTTCGACTGAGCAGGTAGATGAATTGAACAAACATATTCTTCCTTCATATGTACCATTATTATTTTGATAAGGAACTAAATTATTATGAATCATTTCAAAGTCTCTAACTTTCAACATAATTTCTTACGATAGAATAAGATTTTCTGCGAATTATTGAATGAATTGTCTCCACCAATTTGCAAATTATTTTTTCCGACTTCACACCATTTATTTGTTTGTGGATCGTATTCTTCAACGATATCACAAAAGTTTATCGGCCAGTATAAACCATCACTTCTTTTCTCAGCACTTTTAAATCTATTAACAAGTATTTCGTATAAAGATATGCAAAATCTTAGCTCACCCTCCGATTGCATACAAGTTTCCATTCGCGGCAGCAAGCGAATGAGCCCCTTTTCTATAGTTCATATAAGCGATCCAAGAAATTCGACTGTCAACTGGAGCTGAGGGATCGAAACACAGACAGGATTTGAATACCCAATCACCACTAAATATATAATGATACGTTATTTATCATACAAAATTAACGACAATTGTCCTCCAGTTATGTAAATTCTTCCATTTAGCGATGCAACTCCGAAATAAGTTCGGCTATCTGGAATCTCTCCAATTTCAATCCATTCTCGTTCATCGTCTGATAATCGATATATCTTTCTACTTTCACGACCATCAATAACTGAATATCTACGATTACAATAATGAATATGCTGTAATGTGACCGTATAAAATTTCATCACATGTTATTGTTTGAGCATGCCAAATTGGAAGAGGAAAAGCAGGTCCTGGTTGCCATTTTCCATCTATTAAAACCTGAATAAATCATTTCATGGACTTTCATTCGATCTTCTTACATCAACTCGATTCATATCTTTCCTTGTTTTAGGATCCAATCCACCCAAATAATACAATTTGTCTTTGAAATAAGCCACAGATGCACCATTACACCATTCAGGAGGATCTCGGCCTGCAAAATTCTTTGAATCGATCATTCATGGATTTGTTGATAAGACCTCTTGAAATCTGTCGAGTATTCAAGTCATATATTTCAAATGACTTCTTATAATTGTCAATTCCAAACATCTGAAGTCCAAGAAATTATTCAAAATAACGAACATAAGAATTTACTCTATTCTGTGTAGTTGCTACTTGATATGGCCAATAACAATTGTGGAATTTTGCAATCTCTTCGACTGAGCAGGTATATGAATTGAACAAGCATATTCTTCCTTCATCTTTACCATTATTTTGGTAACAAACTAAATTATTACGAATCGTTTCAAAGTCTCTTAGCTTTCAACATAATTTCTTACGATAGAATAAAAACTGATTTTCATCTAATGGCTCATACTTTACCGGTTTCCAAAGTAAATTAATAAATTTTTTCATAAGTCCATCCTAAAATATAATTCGTAATTAATGCTTTGAATATGTGTTTTTGTGTAATTCTGGAAAAATTCTCGAAACATCCCGAATCAGCGAGACATTTTGGAAGCTTTGAAATTCTCTCGGAAAATCAATTTTCTCGGAGATTTCCCGAACTTAACCACATGGGGAAGGTTTCGGGAATTTTCTCAAAGATGTTTTGATGAAACCTTTGGAATATTCGCAGCAATAGCGGCTCCAAAAGCGACAGCCTCATCAGGATTTATGTCGAATTTCAGCTTATCCTTTTCTAATTTATTTTCCAATCTCTGTCGAATTTCAGAAATTCTAGTAGATCCACCAACTAATATCTAAATTATATTATTCGGTTAATAGAAAAAGACACCGGGTTTTCTAAGAAATAGTATGAGAAAGCAAGATAGGAAAAGAAAAAAGCCGGTGTCTTTTTCTAGGAGCCTATTATTCCTCTGATTTATCATTCGCAAACTTTTTACCACATAATCCAATTGATTTGACGAAATTCGTGCCGTATTTAGTGCTCTATCAACATATACCATTGCCTTGTCAAACAAATCGCTGCATAATTCATTGAGTTTTTCAATTGTTAAAGTGACATTCAAATCGAGATCATCATTTATGTCCAGCTAAATTAAGCAAGTATGTCATTTTTTCAGAAATTAATGTTCTATACGTGAATATTAACTGGATCCTTTGAGAATGACAAAACTTCTTTCGCATTCCTGCATTCAGTTCTCAATCTCTTTACCAATTTTGGCTTTTTATAAATATCATAATCAGAAGTTTTCCGAAATTCATTAATGACATATTTCATTATCCGGCTATCAAAATCTTGACCGCCTAAATTACCACTAAAATTAATACGATGCTTCATGGTAGTCTAACACGAAATGATATTTGGATCATCCGCCCTAAAGTGTTTCAAGATTGCAGTAATGATAAATGGCATTCACTCGCCTCTCATTTTCCTATTTCAGTTATCTCTCAATTTGCAAACCGCGACATATTTTTTGGAGTGGATGTCCCAAATATCATTTCGTACCTAAGTGGAGGTCTCCTGTAGTGGCTTTCAACTCATATCCATCTGGATTTATTTGAGCAATGCAAATATCAAGAGTACCTAAATTGAGCTCGAGTAATATTACAAAATAATTTACAAGACCTCCTCCAAAATCGAATATCATAATTTTCGACTTCTTTAATTTAAACTTATCCATGTATGCAAGCATTGAAGCTGTAGGTTCTTGCAACAAATCCTTCAATTTCAGTCCAGCCAATTCAGCCGCTTTCTTCGTTGCAGCTATTTGTCTATCATTGAAAGAAGCTGGCACAGTGACTACAGCTTTTGTCACTTTTTGGTTCGTATATTTCTTAAAAAGAATCAATTTATAAGATTTTATATCATTCCATGAATTCGTGAAATTTCTCAAAGCTGTTACAAATTAGCGCGCTTATTTTAAAGTCGAAATGATCGAGTGGATATATATTTCACTCAATAATATCGAGAAAATTCAAATGGTTTACTACATGAAAATATCAGTGAATTTTCTAAATTGCAATGCATGATATGAAAGACTTACTTCAGCTTGATCCTTCAAACTTTTGAGAATTTTCGCTGAGACTTCTTCAGGAAGAATAAACCTCTCATTCGATGTTCCCCTATTCAACACATATCCGGCAGAATTCTAAAACAATCTCAAAATTTATTTGGAGTATGTTGTTTACATTTCTCGTATCAACATCGAATGTCCACAATTGTCTATCATCAGCATTTGGAAGGTCATACAAAATGTGCCATCCGATTAGACGCTTCGAATCTGAAAATATTCTATTTCATACTTGGAATCAAATGTTCGCTCATTCAAAATCTATTGATTTGTTAAGAAAATGCGACAAATTTTTAGCTTATGAAATTAAATGATATTATTACTACATATCGCTTGGCAATATTCTAAATTTTTAACAAGAGAATATTACTCCCTAAAAATAATATTCTATGAATTAGTTCACCGTAAAGAATATTCGATAAATCGGTGTTGCAGTTCAAAGCTGAATTCCCCACGAGGATTTCCCCTTCACCAAATGCAACTACCGAAGGAACGATACTTTTACCTTAAAGTCAAAGCTATGAATCTGCCTATTATGTTTAACTTTTACCGTCGTCATTATGAATCGCCACAGGTCGACCATTTTCGATGATCGCAACGCACGAATATGTCGTGCCCAAATCGATGCCGATATAGACCTTTTTATTCTTTAATTTTTTAAATTAAAAATTTGTACTGATTTAGGAAATAAATTCTGCATTCATGTGTAAATGAATTTTAAAAAAAAGCAATAATCATTTTGAGCAAGAAAGCAGGCTTTTACGCTGAATGAGAATTAATAAGAGAATAATGATGTCGAATACTTTGCGAGAAGAGATTCTATCATCAGACGTTGGAAGTTTCTCGATTCGATGTAAGATTCGTCACACTATCTAATGTTCTCTTATACATTCTTCTCTTAAATCTGAGGTTCAAATCGGAATATGCCAACTTGAAGAGACATGAATATTGAAAAGGTAAACAGAATTTTCCTTCTTAGAATAATAATTTAGAAGTGAAAGTAGCCCTATTTAGACGACATATCAAGTTGAGATTTCGTGTCGTAAATATACAGATTGAAGCTAAAAATAATTGAGGAGGAAAAAAGAAAAATGATCATGAATGGAAGACGAGAATCGAGAACTGAATGAGAGGATAAAGAATTGAGCAGAATGGCTGGTGGTCCTTAGAAAAAAAGCCCGGAATTATGATTCTCAGGTCGAATGCAGTTAGTTAATACTAAAAACCTCAGAAAAACGACACTTTTGCCACTGGTCACCCCCATCTCTATAGAGAGTTGATTCTTACCAAGACTCAGTCTTAAAATAATTTCGTGATCTTTCAAATTTGTGGGTCAATTATTATTCCTGTTTGTGATATTCTTGCTCGTTCTAAACCATATAGCGAGCATAGACAAATTTTATATTATAATAAAGATTTTTATGCTAGTTATAGAGCTTGTTATTGCACTTAGATAAATGTTAAGTCTGATAATGAGTTTATCTTATGAAGATCATCCACAAACAAGCTTGCATCGAAGACTTCTCGTGTTCCTTTTATCACTAATTGCATCATTGCAAATATCTCGACGACGTAACTGAAATTCGTTACTGATTGAAGAAGACATTGGCGTCTCATAATGTATTCTTCTTCTTCTTCTTTTTCCATTCTGCTTCGTCTTCGGCAGACCAGTTCCCGCTTTCCATTCTCATTTCTGGCTTATCACTGTCTCTTATCACAGCTTTTTCATTTATCTCACCCAGTTGGCCGTCAGCTTGAAACGAGTGGCTGCGCGGAGAGATGCGAGGGCAGAAAAATAATAACATTGCGAGGCTGAGGCTGGACGAGAAAAGGCATAATTTCCTGCATGCCAAACGGGATAACTTATTTCGTACTTTTCATTGTATCACTGATTAGGTGAGAATCTTCAAACTAAATTATCAAAGTTTTTAAAGATGACATTTTGATCTTCGTGAATATCTTTCTATCTTTCTAGGAAATTTTTATCACATCTATCCTGATACAATCCAGAGATTTCAGCTCAATCGGCTGCACAAAATGGAAACGTCAAATCTGGTCCCCAGGAATGATCAGTTGGTCTTTCCGAGATCCCTTTCAACTCGTTAGAAGTCGTGAGAAACGAAATGCAGTAAGGTAATCAAATTGTATTCACAAGTTTCACCTACTGAGCGAATTTAGGGCGATTTTAAAAAGTTCGTTCGATCAATGGGAGAAAGCTCTCGGTGGATACGTGCTGTTCATCGAGAAGCCAGATCGGAAGTTCGAACTGACGACAGGCGATAAGCCGAATAATGTGAACATCGATATCTATTTTGCTCGAGGATATCACGGATGCAAAGAGGTGCTAAATAAATAGTCCACAGGGTGAAGATCCTGAATGAAACTTCAAATTAGGCGATGGACGGACGTGGCGGCATCGTTGCACATTCAAAGTTCCCTCCAAAAGGCATCTTGCACCTGGATGCCGATGAACGATGGTCGATAGATGGAAAGCGTGGAGTCGATTTGAGATACGTAAGAAGAAAACTTATTTTATGACTTTTCCCATCACTTTAGACACTTCTCCATGAGATAGGGCATCTGCTTGGAATGCGACATTTACTTCGCAAAGATGCAATCATGAATCCAGAATATCAGTATGGAAAAATAATGACGGCGTCAAACTCAAAACTGTTTAGCTCGACATCTGAAACGCCGAAGTTGAGTTATTTCGATCGAAGAGCCTTATATCGGCTGTACCAATTGCACAAGTATCAATGATTGACAACTTCCACGGGTATTTCAAGATCTCGATCGTATTTTGCCTCCTTAATTCTCATTTTCCAATCCCAATTATCTGAATGCTAAATGTCGCTTCGTTTCACCTCTTCCTCCAAACTAACCTTTAAATTCACAATAATCCGCAAAAATCCTTTGATAACGTCTCTATGCAGAGCGCATTTACCCTTTGTTCTAGTTTTTATCACTCTTCCTAACCCTCTGTCTGTCTCTTTTTCAAATTTTCCCTCTGCGTCTTTGCCTCGGTGCTTCCGTCATCAACATGTCTGCCTTCTCTATTCGCTGCTGTTTTCCTCTATTCTCTTGCCCACTTTCGTCAATCGGGCTGAGTCCCTTCCCCCCTTCTCGTTTTCTGATTTTGCCATTCGCCATACTCAAAATAACCTAAACCCAGTCGAGAGTTGTCCATATTGGTTTTATTTGTATCCAAAACATTTTTGAAAATCCATTCATCATTTTCTGAGAGAAATTGCCGGAAAACAGAGTTGGATATTTCATTATCCGACTCTTCTAGAAGGATTAGCTAAAATCTCGGTCAATATTGCTTTTCGTGACATTAAAGGAGTATTTTTATTTTATTTTGTGTTCTGTTGATTTGCGCATCGTTAACTTGGTCGTTTTTTATTAATCTTACGGCTCTTAATTAAAAGTTTATTTATATTCATTGTTTGCTCTTCGATCAATACGTTCTGCTCCACTTTTATCCAACATTTTTAGATACCTCTTCCATTTTTGCCAAATAATGTTTAGTTTAGCGATCAGAATGGTACTTTTTTGCATTTAATTTCAGAAATGGAAGAGGTATTTCTTGTTTGCGTTTCATTTTCTTCGTTTTCTGAAGTTATATTTCACAAGACTTGGTGTGCATTTACGAAATTGAAGCTCATCATTTATTTCTGTTTTTCAGTGAGTTTATTTTCGAGCATTAGAAAATGAATTACATTCTTCAGATTTCAAAAGTAACCTAGATTTTGCATATTTTGATAGGAGACTTCTCATTTTCTATGAGAATTGCGTTATCGCTAAATCGTACAAATTTGCATTGCTCTGTGGGAGAGATTAGGATAGGGGAGTTGTTTTGAGGTCTGCAAAATAAGGGAAAACTGCTGATTGATTAGAGGGCTCGAGGGTTGTTGGAAAATACGAAGTAAAGAAAAGGCGAAAGATGGAGATAATGAGATTTGAAGAGATAAAATTCCGAGGGGATACTACGAATTGAGACGCAGAAAGACATAAAGAGGCGCATGCAAGTAAAGCGAACTTTGCATGTAACTCTGAAATTGGAAATTGCACTCCCATGCATGCCTAATTCATTCTTCAGACTCAACTCGGCTCTTCAAAATTCAAACATCACTTTTGTAGCTTCAAGTTCGTAATTTTATCAATTATTATATGTTACGCAAGATCCTATCATTTTCGTAGGATTTTTAAGAGCATCATAATTTTCGATATCTATTTTTTCCAAATACACATCTAGGTTAGATTCATCAAAGTCCCACGCCATTTCCACATCTAAAATTCCACATTTTGTATAATGTTCGCAGTTTCGACATTTGGCCAGCGATAATTATGGGTTGAAAATGCTTATTTGCGTCTTTCCTCGCGGAGATTTGCCGCTTAGTAACGGATTATTTTATCTGTGCCCATCTAATTGCATCGTTGAAATTTTGCGATGCGTAAATCAGACTTCCATCGGTGCAATAATCAGCCATAATAGGCTATAAGCGTGAGACCTTCGCTCTGCTAATATAAGATAAGGTAGATGTGGTGCAAAATACACCTGTCTTTCTGCACTATTTACTCATTCACTTCTATTCGAGTCTTTGAAATTCCACTGCCTGATATGTGTATCTTCTTCGAGGAAATAAATTTTCTCTAGCATTTGATAAATTAGCTCGTCAATTTTGTTTGCGGACATATGAAAAATATCGGCTATTTTCTCGATATTTAGATCCTACTAGCAACAAATTGCCCACGTGGGATTTCCGTGAATTGAAGAAGGAGGCACAATCCCCCGACTGCACACTGATAATTCCTATTTTGATTGCCAAAGATGGTCGACAACATAGAAAATGAACATGAAAACGGCGTCTTGAATGGAACAACAGAGGGAAAATCTATTCAGGTATGAAGTCCTATGATACACACATTATCATTTTACGAGCAAAGCTATTTGCAAATATATTGGAAAATGCGAACTATAGCAACCTTGTCTATGATCCTCGCATTTCAGACTGTTTCGAGCAAAGAAGATTTGCCTAATTCAATAATCGTTACTCAAGTGCCCGAAGAGGTAAGAGTTACAGTATTCTTTAAAAAATTTCGATTATTTTAATTCTGAAAAAGGTCTCACGCATTTCCTGTGAGATTAATTTCCCTAGCAATTCGAACCATGTGACTTTTGCTTTAAAACTTACAAATAGCAATGCGATTTTGTCTCTTCTTCAAATTTTATTTCAAACGGAAATTGAGTTTTGCAAAAAGTATTTTTGAACTTTGAAGGAAGTGCTTCTTCGAATGTCTGATGATCAGAGCTTGAATGATTTTCAAGCTTCAAGCAGTTTTGCATGCGCTGATAAAAAGCCGTGCTCGTTTCAAGACTCATTCGAAGCGCAAGTGGATAAGATATGTCCTGAATATCCCCTGCTAAATCCATCTTCCATAGCTCGGAATGCAGTGCAGAATGCAAAACAAGTCTCCAAGACAAGTGTCAAGATTAAAGGCTAAGGATAGTCGCGAAAAACCAAAGAGGATTAACCTAAACTTGAGGACTTAACTTTGACAAAATGCCACAAATCCGACAAAAATTTCTATTTTCAGGTATTTACTGACCCTATCCACAAAGCGAATTTCTCACAATTATTCACACAAATCGAGGAAAATATTCATTTCGACTTTCTGAAGAGCTTCCGACGAGTTAGAGTCATATTCAGGTTTGCCGAAAATGAGTAACTTTCGCAAATAAAAAATGTTTAGCACTCCTGAAAATGCTACTGCAGCAAAATTGATCGTTCAAGGGTTTTCATACAATGGACACCAGATGAAGGCATTCTTTGCACAGGTAGAAACTTATTTTGAATTTGGAAAGTTGTTTTGCCAGATCATTCATTTATCAAACAGCGATTGTGAGAATATCTCCATGAGTGTGAGCGAGTTGTTGACGCAAATACTGCATAGCCTGACTGTACGAAAAATGAATGGAACAGAATTTTCATCTGACTTTGTTCACTTCACACATCGAATGACAGACCACTGAATCTCTCTGTGATAACTCTAAACCTATTTTTATGCAATGCATTCTTGCGTATTCGCTACCTGTGAGTGCGAACTAAAATCGGATTTAGTCAAAACTGGAACTCGTATAATTGGGGAATAGTTAGAAATCGCTCCCTAAAAATCGCGGAAAAGGGGAAATTCGATGGTTGATAGTGGGGTTTGAATATTTCGACTTTGGTTTTTCAACCAAAAGAATATCCTGAACAGCAAACGCAAAAACTATTTTAAAATTAATCAGGCCAGTACTTTCTTGATTTAGAAAGTTCTTCTTCGACAGTCATCGTCCTTATTGTCTCCTCCGCCGTTGGAGAAGCAATTCCTGATTTCACCTCCTTGCTCGCCACCAATTGGTTGGGAACAAACGAGGGAAATGGCTCCAGTCGTTTGCAATTTCGATCTCATGGCTCGACTTGCATCGTTCGCTATCGATGAAAAGTAAGAGGGAAATCATTGCTTCTTTCAAAATTGCTTGATTTTTAGATATGAAGTTCACAACGGTGATGACTCGACGCCAGCAATCATTGTCTTCCCATGTGAAACTCCCCTGGATGCTCCAAGCTCCATTGAAATGCCACGAACTCCCAGACCTTCAAGCCCCGCCTAATTCCATGTAATCGCTCACCGCAAATCTTCGTATTCCGAGAATGTGAAACGTGAAAAATGCCTACAATTTCTCTCGTCGTAACCAGTATATCCTTTGGATATGTAAATATCATCGTAATCTATCATCAGATGAACTGTCATACATCCACAACTCTCATTTCCTCCTAGAATTTTAACATAGTGCCAAAGTCGAAATGCAATTTTCGATGATTTTGCAAGAAAACATCTTTCGTGCTGCTTTATCAAAGTCTAATCGCTAGCCTTTTCATCCGATATTTGTTGAACTTCTCATAAAATCAGCGACAATACGTGTCCTCTAAAACGAGCAATGTCTGTTGATTTATATTCCTTTGTAAATTAATTTTATTTAAAGCTCGGCAATCTGATTTAATCATTACTTATTCGAATTCTAATAAATGCCGCAAAATTTGTGGTTCGTACTTAACCATAATTATTATTATTTTTTTAAAAAATAAATTGTATTCACACGAAATTTTGTTGACTCTGCACTAATTATAGTAAAGTAGGAAAGAATACAACAAACAGAAAGGTATCGAAAATGAAATGAAATGGACAGAGCGTTGGTTGGCTGGTTGAATGCTGATATTTACTTTAGTAGTTGACCGACGTCCCTTTTTCTCGGGTCTCTAACGATTTCTTCACTTCTCTTGCGTTCTCTCAATCTCTTTATGGTCTCTCGATTTCTCGTTCTCTTTCATTGCCTGAGGCAGTCGCCTTCCTTTCCGTCCCTTTTCCGTTTTGCAAGTCGAGACCGTTGTGACTAGCGGCTAACCAGCCCAGACACCTGCTTGAGAACATCGATTTTTTCTCGAATAGAAGAGGAAAATTGATTCATTCATCTCGAAAAGAAGTGACGATCGATCAATGAACTAGCTCGACTTCATTCAATTCGATCGAACTGTACTGTTGACTAGGTAAGATTGAATCTTCAACATCATTTCCTCTGGATCCTGATGACGAATTGGAAAGTGACTAATGTTTGGACTTGGGGATCAAGAGCAAAACAGCAATGTTTCATATTTCAAATGACAATCTAAAAATTCCAAAATGATGGCACATTCAAATCAATTTTGCTATCTCCAAATTCAATTTTCAATTACAATTTCCTATTGCTCATCACCAAAAATAGCAAAACAAACTACAATAGTGGTAGCAGAGTAGTGCCAATTGATCGCAGAAACTTGCCATAAATACGCGGCGAATATCGCGCTTATGGCAATTTCTCTCATGTCATACACTTGTCTGAACTGCAGCCATTCTCATATTCTCGTTCTCGTGCAACCTGGCAACCACATTATATCGATGTTTTCAACTAACAAGTTTTCTATTCAAATAACAACTCTTGCCGTTTTACTCATAATTCTCGAATCTTGACATTTTTCTAAAGAACCGATTCATTTTCCTTGCAATGCAAATCGACTTCATCCAGAGTTTCATTCTCTAAATTTAAATTCGGCATCAAATGTTTCTTTTTTATTCAAATTTTTGCACCCTATTCTCCACTTTCCCTAGTTTTTCATTAACTTATCGAATCTCTCTTTATACCACTGTGAAAACAAAAGTGAGGAAAACTGACGCGAGCGTTGTTTTGTAAATGAAAGAGAAAGGTAAAGGTAAAAGGAATAAAGGTAGGAAGAATTCAATAGGAGAGTGCAGAGAAAGAGGAATGAAAGGGAGAAGAGAAGGGGCTAGAGAATAGACGAATAGGCCACGGTCACCTGCAGGCGCGCTACTGCAGTCAAACGAAAACCATGCGCGCAGTCTCTTTTTGCCTTTCTCCATCTCTCCCCTCTACAATCGTGTTGTCTTCAGCAGTTACATGACAATTACTCGATTTTTTAACTAAATTATCCACTTCAGACTCACGCAATCCATCCATTTCATTCCTCGTTGTCAAACTGGCGTCTGATTCCTAGACTTATTCCCACATTACATTATGACAGATCCGTTATCCAAGAAAATCGATGAAAATGTAAGTTATGATAAGTTCGTGTCAAGAAGTTTTGAGATTGATTGCAGGGATCTGAACCAACCGACAGATGGGTTGGGTTCGATGAAATTCCAATGGAAACACCCACACCAATGACGAGCATTGCTTTCGATGATGCACATGTAAGATCACTCGGCTTTGTTCTTGATTTCAAGACTCTTGTTCAGACTCTCTCATCGTCAGATTCTGCATACCACTCAAATCAAGCAGTGAATTTATCTCCACAGGGAAGAGCCAACAGATCGAATGGCAATGTGAATAAAGATGGAAGTTTGGACATTGACAGTGGAAGAGACAGCGTTGCAACAGAAGAACGATTCGAGGTATACGATTTAGAGAAGTGTTGATTGTGTTAGAATTGGAAACCATGTGATGTAACCACAATTAGTAGAAAATTTTAGGTCGACGAACACGACCGCCATGTGATAACACCGCTTCCGACACAGGAAATGATTGCAGGTAATCGGCTCATTATTTAATTTCCAACTATGGCAAGTGCACACATTGGTGCTTCAGTAATGAATTTGTACACGAGAATCAAGTTACTAAAGGTTGTGTGTTAAGATTTGAAAAATGTGCAATTATCCAGGTATTTATCAGCATGTGAAGTTATCTTGCAAAATTTTCATGTGTAATAAAAAGATGAGGCAGATATGTGCATCTCCTGCAGAGTATCATCTTCATTAGGCTGCTTGAAGATGACAAATCATTCTGAGAAATTTGCAGATCCAGCTCGACTACCTGCCGGATTAATTCTCATGGATTCATCTTCCTTCTCCGATCAGCCTCAGTCATTGTCTGATAGCAAGTCTGGCAGTGCTTCTTACCCAGGAGTTGAAGAAGTCGATGTCAGCTATTTGAGAGGGGAGAAGAAGATCGGAGGGGGACTGACCATCTGTGAGTTGAAGATATTTTCCCCTTTGAAAGTTGCGGAGAATCCGATTTTAGCCAATGGCAAAATCCTCGCGTCGATATTTCCGGAAAACACGCATTGCGCGTGGATCATACCGCCTAAATATGACGCATACAGGTGGGGGAGATGCATTATGTCAATTTTCCATAGCTGAATTCATTTCAGCATGCCAGCAATTCTGGCAGCTGAAGGACTCAAAGTCCCAGGAGAGGATTTTGTCACGGCAATGGAGTTGATCGTCAACGATTATAGGTTCAGGAGGTTCGTGACATTTCCATAATACAATCAAAAAGTTGGTGTCTCCTCTTTCAGTTATGCAACGATTTACTCTCGTCTAGTAGCCGGATGGCTCGTTCTAGCTCTCATAATTATGCTCGCCGTATTGTTTTCGCAGTCTCAGGTAAAGTTTCATAGAGTTCATGTAGAAAATCAGTGACTTTCAGGGAGGCTGGCCAATCATGATTTTCTGTATTATTTGGTGTCTAGCTTTATTTGTCGGGTTCTTAGTTTGTGCCATTTTGAGAAGACAGGTCTGATTAGAATTCTATTCGGGAAAAACGCTAACATTCTAGATCCGTATTGGTCTGCGTCATTGCATTTACTCAGCGAACAAAGTTCTGCTAAAACATAACGTGTTGTGCGGTATTGAAGACAGAGGACAGCTGAGCTGCCATAAAGTCGTGGTAAGTTTATTTCAGTGCCTGCTGAAACGTTTATACTTATCCTAGTTTTAAATCATGAAACTGTTGCCTGAAAGCAATTTCAGATTCATCTCATGTACTTCCAAGTTGCTGGCTGTATGACTGACATCGAGCGTTTGATTCGCATCGAGGCCAGTGGCGGTGCTGTCGTGTTTGGGGCGAGCAGTCAGACACACAATGCACCAGCCAAAGATCTGTCTATGAAAGAGGTGAGATTCAGTAGGCTCAGCTTTCTAGTAAGGAATCAGAAGCTAGCTCTCACTTCTGTTGGAAAATCCTGACTTCTTACTTCGTAGTTGGGATCGTTTTAAACAGCGATTCAAATTCGTATCTAAAAATGTTCAAAAATCATGACTGCTTTGCACGTTACGACCTTTCATCTACCTCGAAACTTAGGTCGAAGATGCTGCTAGACACTTGGTGCTCAAGTACAGTCAGGGATATGTAAAAGGCACCGTTAAGCACCGACTTGTTTTCCCTTCAAGACCAACACAAGGAGTCAGTGACTATGCGCCAAAGCACTGTGGACAGCAAATGTGCATTTGCCAGTTTATCGATGAGGTAAAATCAGAAGCTCGAGTAATTACACGATCTGACTATGCTTCAGAAACACTTCAACCGAAAACCAAAGAAATGGTACGCAGCATGCGTATGATCGCCGTCTTTCGTTCAAATCATGCTCTATTCTATCATCATGACGTTCCAATGCCTATATTTCGACATTTCACTTCTAATCTATGATTTACTGTGATTTCTATGCATTTGTTCACTTGTCAGAATAAAGTGACTTTGAAGCTGTTTTGATCCGTTCTTTTTCAAGAATTGTTTTGTTCAAAGTGTGTTCCTGATTTTGATTTTATTTACGGTGTTAGATGATTTTTGCCGAAATTTTCGATTAGTTTTAGTGAAAGGCGAAAGCTCACAAGAAGAAACAAGTCAATACAAATTTTCTTAGCGGAAAAGTTCTACCGTAATTTAAAATCGCAGGTTCAATAAAGTACTGTATGCCATTTTAGAATTAAATGAATTTTATTCTTTTAGAAAATGTTCTAAAATTCATTCAACTCCAAAATAAATCTGAATAATAAAATATCCTATCAAAAATTATATAGCTGCACATTATCATCTAATCACCGAATATTTCAGGAAGATTAAAGTTCTGGGAGATTGTGTAAAATTAATACTTTTGCCATTTGAACGTGAATCCATTCATCAAATAATACGTTCTAGAAATTAAGGAAGAAGTCAAATTTTGTCATTAAAAGGCTAGAATTGCAAATCTTTAGTCGCGTATTTTCAGGTATTAAGGTGAAACATTTGGATTGCCGATTGATTGAGCTGCTTTGGAGATACAAAAGAGCGTCCATATTTTTGAAAGAATCTTCTTGGCAAATAGAGGAGCAGAATATTGGGGACCTAAAAATTTTCTACATATCTTTCGGAAAACTATTAAAAAAATCACATTCGAACGTTCCAAAAAGAATGCAATAATTCTAGAAAAAGTCTATAATTGGAATATGTGAAATTATCGCTTCTTATAAAAAACTTATTTTTCCAGAAAGAAAACTGAACTATTAGAAATAATATCTTAACGTTCTAGAAAAATTACTATTTGGAATGTAGGAATGGCATTTAAAGATTTCTTCTTATAGAAACTTTTGATGCCTGATTATTATTGACGAGTTGTGTGTGAATCAGGTGAAAAGACTCATGGAAACAAGTCCTTCCTTGCTGAAGAGATTCGGCGTGAGCACGGCCTTCGACAGGAAATTCATCGGGAATTCCACTAGCACTCCTGAACATTGAATTTTTAGACAAGTTTTAGATTTATTTGAAAAGACACGTGTTTCTTCATGTTTTAACATGCGAATATTTCAAGTAAATGATACAAAAAAAACTATTCTTTCTCGACTAGAAAATTAATGGTATATCAAAATCTATTGGAATTCATTGAAAACTTCATCTATTTACCATGAATGTCCACTATAAAGAATCACATTACTTTAAGAAGTTTATTAAAAATGTATGCTTCAAAATTAATTTTTTTTTTAAACTTGAATTTCACGTTTGCGTTAGAGCTAATCTTGCGAAATGCATTAGTAACGCGGAAAAAACAGTAATCGGATGCTAGAGAATGCAGAGTGGTTTCTCTAACTCTCTTCATTAGATACAGCATTTCTTTGAAGGGATGAAAGTGTCTAGAGTCTACGCATGCTCCTCTATGCTTGAATAACCGCTTCTTGCGCGTTGATAATAAAAAATAAATTGCTACCTCTAAGATCCCTGAGTTTCTCCTCAGCCTGCTGGGGCGAGTATTCAGCGAGGGGCATTTGACTCTTCCACTTTTTGTACTCCTCGAATGTCTCCACGTGGTCTGTCGGGTAGGCGCGGAATACCTCAAAATTCGAGAAATAGTATCGAAATTCAAGGGAGTGGGAAAGAAAATATCATTGAGGCAAAGAAGATAGGAATTTTAAAATTGTAAGATGTTTATAGGACCGTGCTGATAGTAAATAGCGTGGCTTGAAAATCCTTACATCCTCGAAAATCTTGGTGTTGCTCTTTGCGGTGGCCTGCCAGATATCGATAAAGAACGCATCTTCAACCGGGTCGTCGCAAGTCACCGGGTACTTGAATTCCGACTTCCTGCGGGAATTCGGAAGAAGACCGAGATGCTCCTGGAAAATTCAAATTCAAAAATTGCTTTCAAATTTTAAGATCCGCTCAGACGTTAGTTGCAATGCAACTCGTTCGAAATGGTACAAGAAATGAGAAGTGATTACAACATTTCTTGTGCTCTCTTTACTTCCCATGCTACTTCGAGCGAGTTACAAATTGCAAATTTCAATGCAACTAAGTCTGAACGGGTTCTTAGATATGTTATTAGCTAGAAATGATTCTCCTAATAGTTCCTTCAAATTTATAGAATTGCTGATTTTATTTGAGTTATTTTTGGGAGTTAGATAAATTTCTATGAAGGGGCCATGACAAAAATACTATCCCCCACTAAATTCTATCAAAGTTATAGCGTTTTGGAGATCTATTTATTTTTTTTATAATAAAGTTCGAATTCCTACCTTCATGCATTGCATCCTGAGGCTTTTCGCGAATTTGCCCGCTTGGTAGGGCTTCCCATTCATCATTGACTTCTCCTTGATGACATCATTGAAAACGAGGCACACTTCCGAATCGCGATTTCCGACCTGAATTTTTTTTCGTAATTTTCAAAACTCGATAATTTGAAAGATTAAAAAGGTAGGATTTTTGGATTCAATTCATAATTTTTAGACATTATTTATTTGCAACTATTAGATGACGAAGCCTATCTTTTCCCAATGATTTCTCATTCCGACTTGGGACTTTTCAACCGCGAAAATTCGGTCATCAGCTCTCGTATCATAATTGCAAAACTGACTGGAACAACTCATTTCGCATAAGGGATATTTGAGGTGGACAAGTGTCAAGTTTGATCTTATTTCATTACTAAAGAAACGATCTAGTCATATGGAAGATATCTGATTTTTGATACCTGTGATCTGTCGTTGATATTTGCCGACCCGATGATCACATATTCATCGTCCACGATCATCAGCTTGCAGTGGATGTAGATCAATTCGGACACCTGAAAAGTGAAATGTTCGAATTTTTGAAACGTTTAAAAATTTACCAATTTCTTGCCCAGATAATCGTAAGTTCGCAGGGAGCAAACAGAGAGGTACTTGAATGGGTCGTCAACGTGCTGAAATTTGATTGATTTTTGTGGGCTTCAAGAGAAATTCATAAGGAATAGAATATTATGCAAGAGTTGATCCTTGATTGATTTTCATAAAAATTGAAATGCAACTTTTTTTTTCTAAATTCTACCATTTTCGCTAAGTTTCAAAAATGTTCAACAAAGAAAGGATGAAATTTTCACGAGATTATCAGCTGATGAATTTGTTTGAGAATGAATAAAACCAACACTTTAAGGACGGAACTTATTAAGATGATTTTGTGGCATTCTTTAAAAATTCCATAAAATCGAGCATTCCAACAGCGGCTAAAGTGGTCTAACCTATTACAGAAAGATCTCACTACGAGCATCTATACGCACAGTGGCGGACAACAGTTTGGAGCAGACTTAGGACATTTTCCATCGCAAATGTCCCCTTGTGCAATGAATTATCTCAATCAGTTCTGCATCATCACCATCCTCAATAATGGTACGAGAAGGGATGACGAATGTTTGCGGTGGAAAAGTCTCAAATCTGCTCGGCATAGGTGGGAACACTTTAGCCGCGTATCCGAATTTGTCAAACTCACCGGCTTGAGCTTGTTGAGCAGACAGTGCTCGCCCTGACTGAGCGACTGGTAGGTCCAATGTACGATGGTTTTAAGGGCAGAGCTACTAGGAGCGCCGACGTCGCCCTCGAAGCCGGGCAGCAGGGGAATCAGAATGTACACGCGGAACGTCTCTTTGTCTCTGGAAAAACAGTCAATTCAGTGCCCGTATTCAAAGTTTTCTGACCCCTTTCATCAAGAATATTTTCAAGTTTTTATTAAAAATATTTTCTAATCCTTCTATTCGAATTCAATATTTTCCTATAATAATTCTTTTTTAACCTTTACTCAAAAATTCATAGCTCAGTTGTATATTGAAATCTCTAGTAGTAGTAGTTTACTTTTTCATAAATTTGAGATATTTTGCTGAGAATTTCACTGTTTCCTAGAAAGACATATTCAGACTTGGGACGTTTTCAACCGCGAAATTCGTTATCATCTCTCGTCTCATAATTGCAAAGCTGACTGGAATAATTCACCACGCATAAGGGATATTTGCAGTGGAAAACATGGCCAACGTCTGGACATACTTGTGAGCCCTGATGATTCGGTCGCAAATGCATTTGCAGATCTCGTTATTCACATACGAATTTCCGATCATTGACACGAAGAACTGATTCTCGATGTAGATGTAGTGCTGAAAACTGATCTTTTCCCTTTATATGCTAATTGTAATAGAAAAATGCCGTTTTCAAGGAATAATTATTTTTTGACAGACTTTTAAATTGAACTTTATCAAAATTTGGATCTACAGCACTTCTTTAAAAACTACCTTAGAATTAGCAATGAGCGAGGTATAGGCCATTTGGATGGAGTCGTCCGTGTAGTTGATCAGACCCGACCAGCCGGCCATTGATCGGAGCACCTAAATATTTATTTAAATTTTTTAAATCTCAATTTTTTGTTAAAATTCGCTCACCTGTACGTTGACCTGCTCACTGATGTTGGGCGACTTGAAAACCCTCGGCACTTTGACGTTCTCGTAACTTTTCGGCAGCAGGAAGGGGTAGGAGTGGTCATCCTGAAAATTCGATTTCAAACTCAAAAATGATCAAATTTCCCTTTTATGCAAAATTTTCAAGCATGAGTGATCAAAATTGAGCTTTTCTGGTACAAAAAAACGAGTATTGAAGAGTCAGAACGCTGATAGGTCGAAAATGGTGAGAGAAAGAATGCTTTTAGGCCAGTCTGTGTTTGTATGCTATTTCTTCCTTTCTAACACAGTGAAAAGTAATCGTGCATCACTTTGCACCTCTCAGGCTAAGGACCAAATAATAAATCTTATTTATCCTTGATTCAGGTTGATCTTTTCCGCAAAATATTCTTTATCAGTTTAAATCTGACCTTCAGTTTCTCAGTCTTGGTGGCGTTCCACCTCTGAATGAAGTGTCTGGCTACGTCCCTGGCCGGTGCTCCGAAAGTCACGGAGTGGATGTCGTGCCAGGGCATACGGGGCGTCACTCCGCGATCGATGAAATCTGACAAACATATCGATTTTTCTTAGGCTTTTTTTTTTCTTTTTTTTTTATAAATAAATTCCGGATAATAGTACACATTTCGGAAAATTAAAAATTTAGCTAGTTCGCTTTTTTCCAGGAATTAGGCTAATTCCTTACCATAGAAAGGCAATTCGACATCGATGAAGTCTTTGACGATGTAGTTCACGTAGTCTTTGCCTATCCACAGTTTGGCTTGGCCGTCGAGCTGAAATTTGGCGATTTAAAGATTTTAATAGGTTTCAAAATAATGTTAAAGGTTTGAATGGAAACACCACGGTAATTTATTGATTTTTTTCTTTACTATTAAAAATCAATAATTTTTAAAATAAAGTCGAGCAATTAAATTTCAATGATTTGGATAAGTTTCGAGATATGCATATCATTATTTCAAATCAAAGTATTTTCATTGTTTTCAGTATGATCTTTCAAATAAATATTTAAAAACTTTCAAATAGAAAGTTTTCAGTCTTTCGAATCAAAGTATTGCTCTGGTCAAACGAAGTGGCAGATCGTGTGTTGAAAGAATAGGGAGAAAAGGCGAAAGAGGCAGAGGAAACTGCGCACCACTCTTTTTATTGTCTCCCGCTGACCCTCCCTTTTTGTGCTCTAGCCTCCATCCTTGCGCATAGTCGTGAAGCGCATTTCTCACAACGGCGCTTTAACACACGAAGCCACTTCATTTAACTGATACAAAAATACCTGATCATGATCGTTGTCCTCCTGTATTTCTTTCAGTCGGAGCCAGTCCAACTCGTAGGCCAGCGTCATTTCGTCCGTGTTCAGCATCTGCTTCCACTTGCGTTTTGCCCTGAGATTTTCAAATTTAGAAAATTTTCCCAAAATTTCAGAAAGATACATTTTTGAAATAAAATCCGAAAAGAGTAAAGTCCTATAGGATTAATTTTATGAATATATAGCATGAAGTTTCTTTCTTAGTTTAAGGGTCAATTTGAATTCTTGAATTTTGACCTATTAGCCTTCCAGTTCCCGACCGCCCTGGAAAGTCGGTTCGTTCCTGTCGTCTTGCGTTTTCCCAACGGAGGCGTCGCGGCTCGGTGTTTCTCCTGAAGTATTCAAAGTTTTCTATATCAAAAAATCTTATCTCGTGCGATTCTGTATGATTCAATGTACTAGTCCTTTTACCGTAAACCAAAATTTACTTGTTTCCACAGTGGTATGTTTCAAAGAGTTCCGATATTTCATGTGGTGTTAAGTTCTAGTAATAAAGTGTTATCGACAAAATTTACTTTACTTGAAAAATACGTTTCAAAAGATTCTTAAATTCAGCGTAAATTTCAATCTTTTCAGAAAGCCGATGCGATAAAAAGTAGATTTTAAAAGTCCAACCTTTTCCACAGCGCCACTCTCGACATATTCCTTGTACCTTGAAGCGACCTCAGCCAAGTCCATGCCCTGTTTGGCTGCTTTGTCGAAAATCGAGGGTGCGGGGCCGGCCTTATCCAAAATTTCCTGGGGCACAGGGCTCTTCTTCTCGATCGCGGAAATGAATCGCTTCACTTGCTAAAAATCGTAAATCTATTAATTTTTAAAATTTGTAATTGTCTGCCCTTATCATTTATTTTCATACTTAAAATAGTGAAAATTTCATAGATCACCAGAAAATGTTCACTTTTCAAGATAATCTCAAATTTGCCTACCTCATTCGTCTCCTCAGCGATGGGTTGAACCCGTCCACTCGTCGTATTGACGTAATCGATTTGATCCACGTCCTCCCCGATTTGAATCTTCGTGAATTGGCGAATCGAGTTGTGACCACCCTCCACATTCGCGTTTAGGCGAACTGGGTCCTGAAAAATCGAATTAAAAATAGCGTATGTCATTTTTTAAATTTAGCAAAAGGAAAAGATAATCAGAAGACTTGAAAATATAAAAATTCCGTAGAAAAAATAAGTATTTTACATAGCTTTCTGATGTGACATTGAGAAGGTAGAAATTTCTTTAGGATGACTTTGAAAATGATTAAATTTCAATTTTATATGTGCATTTTAGGATGCGGTAAATTATAATAATACCGTATCCCTAGGAGTGACAATTTCGTTCTCTTCCAACCCTAGAGGACTCAACGTGAGAGGCGCTTTGACTAAGGCTCTGAGGTCGGATTGCAGAGCGTGATTGACTGCATGGGTCTCAGAGGGCTGCACAGAACCAAGATCTGTTAGCAGGTGGTCCGAAAAGTCCCACCTGAAAATAATCCATTTTTAACCTATGCCTCAAAATAGTCATTTATGTGTAAATTCTGGAATATTTGTTAATTGCTCGAAAAAATGACGGATTTAAACAAAATTCGAAATTCCACCTTCCCAAGCTATGTTTCAAATAATCGTTAAATAAATTGTGGTAACTTGGAAGTCAGTTAATTGAACAATATGTAGTTCTTAATAGAGTAAACACTTACTGGCAACTGCTATATGAGAGACTGACGTCCCTTCTTTCTTTTCCCACACTATTTCACTTTACTCTGCCTCCCTTCCCTTTCTCTAATTCTAGGGTCCCCGTCAGTCCGTCATTTAGTAACTGCCAATTTACCGTCCCAAACACAGGTCGACCCCGCCGACGAAGGAGATCAGTTGGTCGATGATGAGGAGTTTCTCGTGATGGGCCCAGAAAAGCACGCCATTCGCTGCGATGTGGTCCGGGTGACGCATTACCTGCAAATTGTCGTATTATTCGACAAAATGCAAAAATTCTCGTAGATTTCAAAGATATGTTTGAAGAAAAAATCATTGACTATGTCTCAAGAGATCTACAAATAAACATTGAATTTGATTTTTTCAATGTCGAGAGACCTAGCCGAATTCATTAGTATCCAAAAAATCGAACCTTGATATTCTCATGCAGTCCTTGTAGATATCTCTTCGTATACATCGAATTTAGACCCAGTGCTTGTTCGACTTCCTTGTAGATCAGAATGAAGATCTAAAATTTAACGAAAGATAGAAAAGGATGTCCAGAAGTTTCCGAAATTTTCAAGTAACATTTGTTTATGCTAGTCAAACTTGCAAGTTCTCCGAACCGCATTATGCCTTATTTAGTGAATTAACTACCCCAGACAGTTTTTAATTGCTATCCCTTATCACATACTTAGAGATGATACCGAATCTCTGCTGCTACTTTCTTGCAAGCATCATGCTAATTTACCTTGACGCCCTGCTGGGCTTTGCGCAGTAGAATCTGGTCTAGTCTCCAATAGATGCTTTGCAGCGCAGGTCTCTTCATCATTACCTACAATTTAAACAATCCTTTTTTAACCACACTTCTCAAAGCTCGATCCGCAGAAAAAATAGTGCATCGTTTCGAGAGAAAAAGACGACATATACTTTTCCTCTCTCAATACGACACACTATTATTTCTGCGGGTTTTTGCGGGTCAAGTTTCGAGAAGTCTGTTTAATTTGAGATCTTTTTTATTTTTAAAATCTGAAAAACGATTACCTCAGGAGTGAGCCACCAATCAGCGATGAAAATCTCCTCCCTGGCCAGCTCCATCATATCGGCAGCAAACTCCCAGTACGATTTCGCATCCACGAACCTGAAAACTCAAAATCTACCTATTTTTTAATTTAAAATTTTGAAAAATAAAAAACAAGATTTTTCCAATAAGTCGAAATTTGTTTTTTCTGAAAATTCTTATATTCTAGAGACCAATTAGTATTTATTAGGAGGAAATCTCATTTTCTTTTCCAAAAATGCCAAATTTTTTAATGTATTGTTGATTCCGAAATCTGGGAGATCGAAGATGAGGGGAGAGAGAAGCGATTTTAGGCCAGTCTATTTCTCGATTTTCTAACCACTATAACTGCACCACTTTGCACGCCTCCCAGATTCGGCATCGACGATATTTTTTTTATTTTTAAAATTTTCCCCCACCATTTAGCATAGCTGTTCTCTCGAACGGGAAAGTCCGAGCTGAATCTGTGCCTTTCCAGCCACACCCCACCGATGCCTTTCATCGCGTTCTCGATGATCTCCTTCCAGCGCATCGTGTCCTGAATTTTTATTATAAGTTTCAAGTAAATGATGTAAATATTTACAAATCTTTTCATTCAATACGTCAACCATTGTTCGAATAAAAAACAAAGAAAGGGATTATTTTCCTCGAATTTTGTTTTATCAGTGCAATGAAGAAGTTTAATGTTGACAATTACTATATGGCGGAGTGTGTCTTTTCCACAATTCCTTTCAAATTTCATTTTTCGTCTATCTTTAACTATAGAACTCCGCCATTTAGTAATTGCCTTTAATCTTAGATATAGGTCACCTACCTGAACCCGTTTACACTTGAGCTTCAACTCAGTCTGAGCGTTGTGAATAGTCAGACCAGTGGGAATGCCATCTTCAGTCTCTTCTGCACCTGCCTCCACAGCGAACCTCCAATCCATCAGCATGACGAGTCGAATGCGCTCTCAAAAGTCATTTATAAAATTTGTCGGTATTTTCAAAATGTGCAAATTTTATCCGTTTTCTTCGGAGAATACGATTTTAAAAATAAAATATTAACCTGTTTTTGGATCCATGTAAGCGACGAATGAGTCGCGCACCATCAGCCATCTGAAATGAGATTTTCAAAATCTTAAACTTTAGAAATCTTATATAGCCATACAAGATAAAAGTTACATTCAGGTTACTGTAGAATGTTTTTTTTCGTAATTTAATCTCACTAAAACTCATTTCTACTTTCAAATATTATATCTTTTTGAAACTTATCTGTTTTTTATCTTAAAATATTCATTTTCTGCTTACATATAATCTATTTTTTATTTTGAAATTCAGACCTCTTTCCCCAAGGCACCAGGTATCTAACGCAGAACTGTTTGCAGGAGACGAAATGTCTCAGTCCTCCTGTAAATCAAATTCATAAGTCCCTTGGAAAAGTCAACTTAACTCTGAGCTAAAATATCAATGAATTTTAGAGTGTAATCTCAGCGTTAATTTTAATCAGAAACGGTATTAATCCTCATTAGAACGAGGTGCGACCACAAGAAAATAGTGTGCAGAAACGAGTGCCTCTGGTGCAACTACAAAAGATTCATTTTTGCATACTATTTTCTTGTGGTCGCACCTCGTTCTAATGAGGATTAATGCCAATACTGCTTTATCATTTATGAATATAGTACCTGGCTGTTTCTTGATGAACCCCTCGGTGTGCTTGCCGCCCAAGTCATTGACAAAGGAGTAGCGGGAAACCTCGAGAAATTCGGCTGTTTCGTGGTGATTGCGGTTGATCGGAATGTGCAGGAACATTTGCAGCCAGTTTTCTAGTTGCTCCTGGAAAATCCATTGTATCTTTTTCGCGAAGTTTCTAATATGTTCTAGACCTTTTTTCTCCCTTTAGAGCATTTTTTCTAGGAGCTCCTTTCTTCAAAATTTATTCTAGAAATTCGTCTTCAAAAACTCATTTCAAAAGTTTTTCCTCTTTTAACGAATTATTCTATTTTTCCCTAAAGCATATCTGCACATACTCTATTAAATTTTCCATAATGATTTTTTTGCAAACTTTATAAGCACGTTCATACCCAGCCACCCTCACGTGAACAGAAAAAATAGCACGTGGGAGTGAGATACGCAAAGAAGACATGCTCTTTTCCTCTCTCACCTCGCGTGCTATTTTTTGCTCACGTGAGCGTGAGAGAAGTATGAACGCGCCCTAAAAATACTGACCCTTCTCTCCTCCAAATTAGTGACCAACGAGTCAGGTTTCATGGGGAAGGGTGGCAGTCTGTGCTTTTGCCTGGTCCTCTTTCGTCTCGACCTTCTCGGAGAGGGCTCTCCGGTCTCGGAGTCGATTGTTGCGGTTTCATGAGAACGAGGGCCCGCTGCGCCTTCGGGAGCTTCAAGGATTCCGGCTGAAATGCGGAATTTTGCTTCTAATCATTGATTTTCTGTCTTTACAATTAGAAAGAGTAATGGTAAAGAAAAACCAATTCATGAGTTTTGATAACGTTTTTCTTTGAATTTATTCAAAATTTCTCGAAATTTGAAAACATCTTTGAAACA
>LIAE01010489.1:47302-71980 GCA_002287525.1 Diploscapter pachys | reverse complement strand
AATGTCAGGAAATTATAGTGGTAGAGGTTATATTCTCTCAGAGTTAAAGAGACTGATTTCAGAGGTTCATATTTTTCTCATACACATAAAAATTACTAATATCACCTCCGAAATCAGTATGTTTGACACCTTTCATAGTGGTTTTACACATCGGGTTAAAAGCCTTTGAACTGAATCTTCAAATTTCGTAAATCTCCGGTCAAAATTACCCTTCTAGTGCAACAATTGCCTATCGAAGGGCAAAAGCACATGTAACACTTGCGGACGCAAGTTTTCGGTCGGGTCTTAAAGAAAACTCTTATCTTTCAGGAAGTGATAAGGTATAAATTTTGCCTATGCTCTATTTGTGATAAAACGGAATTCATTTCGAACAATTCATAACTGAAAATAAATTCCGTCTTATTTCTGATTTTCGGCAAATATCGAACCTGTTCTTGAGTATCGTAAATCGACACGTAGGGGATGACTCCTGAATTAACCCCTTCTATATAATTTCATAATATAGGTTAAGCAAAAATCATTTTAAAAGAAATCTGTTCCATTAGAATAGTCTATTCGGATGCATAGAACATGAATTTGAAGTCTGTTTTTAAGAAAAATTATGGTAAGCTCAGGAAAACCTCGGAAGTTGAACAAATTTTCCGGCGGGGAATTAATCTATAAGTAGGGATCGTCAGCCCCTTTTTCACTAGATACAGATGTTGACAATTTTGGCTTTTCCAAGATTACTCGGTTACTAATCACTATTTTGCTGACATTCAGAAGAGGTTTATACAATTCGATACCGCTCTTTCATGTGGTGATATCGATTTATTGATTGGGGTGCGAAAAAAGTCCGCAATTGCGCGTCAAATTATAGCAATGCTAATATTTCGAGTTATAAAAGAGGCACATCAAATTTTTTTTGATGAATCGGTACACCTAGTTGACATTTACAACATATGTATAAATTAGCAAAAATCCTAGGACCCCAACTGAGATCCTGATAACCCGCGAAAATAAAAAGAAGCCAATGCTGAATGGAAGAGAGTGCAGAGAAAAAGATCCCCAAAAGCAGGGAAAGAAAGGGGAGCGAGGGGCATAGTGCCTTTTGCGGATAGGCCACGTCCCTTTCCCTTGTCCACGAAAAGGAGCGATTTTTCGCGTTAGATTTTATCTTTTTTTTTTAATCAGTAACGTATTTTTTCGCGGTTTTTTTTTCGGTGGGGATGGTTAGATGGGCACCTCAGCCCCTGAAAATGTAGAAAACATAGTGCCAGAGTGAATTTGGCAAGAGGGTTGGTGGTCCCTAGATAAGCGGATATTTTCGAGAGTTAGGGAAAAAGAGTATGTCTTCTTTTCGTCTCTCGAAAGTATCCACTATCTCGTTTCATGCGGTTCGAAAACGTTGCAACGTCTGGCTATAATATTTGCCTTTCTTCCCCGGAACTCCTGGTAGACTCTTCTGCAATGCAACGGCGATGCAGTCGCAGTACTGGATTTCGTCGTCCGAAGATTCGGTCTCATCATCTCCGTAATCCAAAGAAGTCGGGATCTCGATCTCCTGAAAAACTCAAATACGTTTCAAGAAAAAACATCTAAATCGTGAGGACGAATAGATTTAACATTTTCCCAGCAGATATATTAATTTCTCGAAAGTAACAGGAAATTTCACTCACCGAGCCTTCAGGTGGTTTTTCCCTAGGATTGAACGGTCTGAATCGGGCCTTCGGCTCATCGCCAGCCTCAGTGTATCTCAGATCAAGCCCATCTCGAGCTATTTCTAAAATAGCAGTTTGGCATTTTTAAACAAATTTTTCAAAATAAATATGATAATTGCCAATTATTATATGGCGAAGTCTTTTCCACAATTTCTTTCGAATTTCATCCTCTTGTTTATTTCGAACTATAGAACTCCGCCATTTAGTAATTGTCATGATGATTTTATCTTGAATTTTTGGAAAGTTCAGTTTTTTACTATCAGATTCCTTTGAAATCAGTCTCTATGAATATTCCACGAAACTTATATTTTGATCTTTGAAGGGGTTTTTTTTATTTTAAAAATTGAGTATATGCGAATTTTGAAACTTCAAATTTGTAAATTCCGATTTTCTGGCCTTGCATTTCAACAGCAGCTGTGCTCGTGTCTTCTTTCACACCCTTCACTAGCGGTGCTTGTTCGCTAGTCGTTTCCCTCACGTCTGCCATCGTCTATTTGCCGAAAAAATTCGGAAAGATTTCAAATTACCGCCTGAATTTTTGGAAATCATTATTCAAAAATTATCCGGCGAGACGAATTTCAAAATTTGAAAAAAGTGAAACTTCTTTTCAGGGAAAATCGTTAGAATTGTATAATTTACGCAGGAAATTTGTAAACAGTTGAGTTCTGTTGACCCCGGAAGGTTGTAGAGGAGTTGTACTGTGTGTAAGGAAGGGGACGAGTATTGGATTGGCACGAAAGCGTTTATTAATAACAGTTTGAGGGTATTTACAGAGATCGGGGTGAGATATCTAAGGATAGATATGCAATTATTGTATAGTGAGATTATCGCATACAATTCATACTCCAACTTAAACTAAGAAAAATTGTAGTGAGAAAATGAACAAATGGTATTATTTTGAGCTCTAAGTTTGAAAATGACTTAATTTTTGCCAACTCAAAAATGTTCCAATAAAACAATCATTGTTTCCCGTTCAACTAAACAGCCACACTTCACAAAATCACAATGCTGCTTTTCGACAGAAGCGAACGGGAAAAAATCGGTTGAAGTGAAAAAGTGAAAGGGAGAAATAAAGAAGAAGTGGAGAAAATGTGGAGAAAAAAAGGAAGTACGCGACGAGGGAAAAGAGATAATGAATTGAGTATATCGGTATGAAAAGAAGGAAGAGTATAGATGGGTTTGAGACGGACAGGGGTTTACTTTTCATCAATTTGGTAATGTTAGAGAATAGTTCATCTTAAAACGAGGGACAATTGGTTAAGAGCCATTCCACGAATAAACGGAACAACTATCAAAGGGGGTTCGGACAATTGCAGAAGTATTTCGAATCCGAATTCAGCTCATATAGGTGGATACACCCATGGGCCCTATATGGTAACATAGTAAAGTGGTAGCACGGTGCTCTAGGAAGCAAAAATGAAGTATTATTCTTAATCTGTTATATTCCGAAAAGATCTTTCAATTTGGTTTTATTTTCGAAAAGCTATGCATTTTTTGTCATTTTCGCGTGTATAACCATTCAAGCCTCCATACCACGCATACCATAATAGATAACCATGTGGTGTCTTCACAAAAGTTGCTCAGTTTGATGAGCTCTATCAATTGATATACATATTGTGAGTCTAACCCTCAAAATTGAAATTTCGATATTTGAGTCGTCAACTTTGGTGCAATGGTGAAGTGTAGGGTCATACCTAACCTATGGATTTTATGACTGATATTAGTGTAATTTTACCTGGAGAATCCAAATATGAAATAAAATTTTGCTGGCAAGTAACAAATCTTCGAGTTGTGGTCGATTTTGTGCAAAATATGCATGTTTTTGAAACCATCATTTTTGACACTTTTAACTTTGGGACCCCCTCCCACATCCAGCAAGTGGTTAATCCCCCTAAACTATAATATTTTTAGAAAGTACATTCCGTGGCTATGTCTATCCCTTTTAAATTTTTCGAAAATATTTTATAGCAAGAAAGTTTTCTTAGTACCTTCGGACGGGTGTAAAATCGTCAAAACTCCCAACTTTAACCCCCATGTAGCCCCGCCCACTTTTGGGGGCGGGGTCTGATCTCCCCATTTTTGAGATTAGGACCTATGGATGTATCCACCATATAAATTTGGCTCGGGTCCGGAACACTTTTGCAATTGTCCGGACCCTCTTTGACAGTTGTTCCGTTTATTCGTGGAATGGCTCTTAAAAATCTAGATAGGAAATGGCCGAACTCTGAACTTTTCATTCGTTCCTGAAGCAAGCAGAATTATCATCTGCATCTGCCTCTTCTTAAACGAAGAATCAGTCGACAGCGATAAAACAAAGCAGGAAAATGAATGATCACTTGCTCATTTGAAAATTCTTCGGGCATGTACAATGGCTTTTCCATTTTCATTTTTTCGTCGATCGATTCTTTCATTTTTTTTTTGCAATTTTCCTATTTGGAATTCTGAATGATTGAATCGGTTCGCCGACCTGTAAACCGAAAAGTCTTTGGACGGCTGCAGGCGAATGCGGCCTGTCTTTCTCTTTACGTCTCTCGCCTCCACCAATCTCTCTCCTTGTTGCACCAATCCATTAGACCGAGTCATTTTTAGCTTTTCTTGACTAATTGCCCAATCATCGTGCAATTCCATGATTTGCTCGTTCAGGTGCTTTCCCCGAATGCTGATCTGAGTCCGGACAACCGGTCGAAGTCAGCCACACAACCAACCGAGCCCAGAATCGCGTCCAAATCGACCCTTTGATGATTGGCTCGAGCAAAGCGATGGGAGGACCCGCCAATGCAGCCAACGGTTCGGGATTCAATCGAGGTAATTGGGCAATTAACGATAATTATATCGATATAATTGACATAATTACGGAATGGCCAATTTGAATTCTTCCCTTCTGAAATGCAGGATAAGCGTAGAAGTTCACTTTTCACTTGTTCTTAAATTTCCTGTCCAAATGATATTTTGAAGAAGACTACAGGATCCTGAACAGCGTTTTATCTTGTCAAATGTGAACCATGCTGAAGTCGTGAATTAAAAAATAATAAAGACCTTTTCAGAAGACAATGGGTTTCGAACACTGGAATTGTCTGAACGGGAAAAGGAAGAGCTGCGAATCATGCGAAAGAGGAAAATGCAGCTGATCAGCGAGATCGAGCAAGTCCGAAATGAGGTCGGTCTTCCTGTCAATTTTTTATCTGCCATTGATTGACGCACAACGTCCCAAAATCGAGAATTTTCAAATCTACAATTCTTGAAAGAACCATATTTTTGAGTGAAAAAGCCTCGAAGCACTTGCTTTGACCAGAAATTAATCAACAAATTATCAGTTTCACAAATACAGGTTCGTGAAGTCGACTCACAGCTTGAATCGCTCTGCTACTTGGACGAAGGTTCTCGCTCTCGGTCCAAGGTGCTCAGCAATGGGCGCAAAAAGTTTAATCAGGTAGAGTTTTATAAAAACCTAAAATTGAAAAAACTAACTTTATTTTTGATGATCATAGTCGATTGCATTTTCATTACTTTTTACTTTGCTTTCCATTTTAGGACGCGTGGCGAGGCATCGACTATCTAATCGACAAGTCGCTGCTCGCTCGAGACGCCCGCACAATCGCCCAGTGGATGTTTCAGGTAAATCGACTTGGCATTCTCAAAAAAAATCAATAACACTTGTCATTTACAAAACTTATAAAATAAGCAAAAGAAGAGAGATTGCTTGAACTGCTTTGAACTCGTCAGTTAAACTACATGATTTTTCCTGCAAATTCATTTGTTAAAAGAATTATAGTTTTGACAATTCCAGGGAGACGGTCTTTCAAAGAATTCAATCGGAGAAGTGCTTGGAGGAAACGAACCATTCGCCCTGCAAATCCTTGAAGAATTCGTCCACTGCCACGATTTCTCCCAGATGAGCATTGTCGATGCACTCAGGTACTCAAACTTTTCTGAAAAATGAGCTTCATCCTCCAGCAGGATAAATTTTGATTACTACACTTCATTTCGGAATACCATAACTTGTAAGAATTTATCGTATCTTCAAACAGCAATCCTTTCATGCAGTATGACTACCACCAATACAGGACGCATAATTTTTGTCACTTTGCAAAACTGTATTACTCTTGGGGTGCAATGTTTGAAGAAAGACGATTTCCAGACGTTTCCTCTGGTCATTTCGACTCCCCGGCGAATCGCAGAAAATCGACCGCATTATGGAGCGATTCGCACAGCAGTTTGTTCAAACAAATCTAGGCATTTTCAATATTTTTGAAAGTCAGCTTATTGGTTTTCTTCAGGAGTATTTCCGAATGCGGACGTGTGTCATACAATCGCCTATTCGTGCATCATGCTCAACACGCTGCTCCACAATCCAAATGTCAAGGATCGTCCCACTTTCGAGAGATATCAGCTCATGAATAAGGTTAGAATTGACTTTTTCAGAAAAACGAGATTTTTTCATTAAACTTTTTCAGGAGTTGCTTGACAACGAGTCTGTCTCCGTACAGCTGCTCCAAAATTGTTACGACTCGATTCGCACCAAACCGTTCAAGATCCCTGAAGATGAAACCAGTCAGTTTTCTCGACTTAATTTAATAAAAATCAATAAATTTGATTTGAGGTACTGTAAGCGATTTGATGCTGCACGCGGATCGTGACGGGTGGCTGTATAAGCAGAGCAGCAATCAGTTCATCGCCAATCCACTCTCTTGGAAGAGGAGATGGTAGAATTATATATATATATATATATTTTTTTTTTTTTATTTTTCTGTAAAAATATCGGATTTCATAGAAGGCAAAGAAGTTGAATTTCTAAAATGAAGATGAATAATTGAGGTTCGTGTTGACGGAGTCATGTCTGTACTATTTCGACCAAAAGACGGACAAAGAGCCTAGAGGAATCATCCCGCTGCAGAATGTGGGGGTCAGAAGGGTCGATGGAGCGAGCAGACCGCATATGTTCGAGGTAATATTAGTTTTCATGAGCATTTTATAGGCAAATTATATGACATTTTCTTCTTTTCACCTAACTTTCATTTGCATGTTTACCTTGAAACCGCAAATTTTTAGATATACTCTCTATCTGATGAGCGCATCAAAGCGTGCAAGGCAGAGCAGGACGGTCGACTGGTCGAAGGACGACACTCGGTCTACCGCATTTGTGCAGCTGATCAGGTAATTTTCCATTTGGACCAATTTTGAAAAGAATACTTTCAGCATGACTTGCGTGACTGGATCGACGCGATTGCAGCCGCTGTGTCGCACTACCCCATCCGACCCAGAAGCACTCATTAAAATTAGGTTAATTTTATGATTTTTAGTCCCTTTCATTTGTTTTCTATCTTTTAAATTGCCAAAAACAACGCCGGAAAGAATAGAAGTGAAAAGTTTATAGATCATTTTCTGTTCTCGCAGAGTTATGAAATATTTTTTAAAATCAAATAATCTTCATGAAGGATAAAATTTAAGGAAAATGGTTTTTTTTCAGAAACGCCGATGATTCATCTGCGATATTTTTCGTGTTCTGTGTGAGAGGGTGGGAGAAGAATATCACTGATCGTTGCGAATGGATAAGTTTTATCTGATGAAAGATGCATAAGAACGTAAGTATTTTAAATTGCAAGACTCGAGCGAAAATTTACTCAATTCGATTTTAACTCGTTTCTTTTTAGATCTGGTCAAAGTTATTTTCTTGAAACTGCAGTATCACTTGACCAGATTTGTTCGAACTTATTTTTACAGTACATGTTTCCGTATGCCTTATGCGTAAAGATCTGACATCCCCATTTGCATTTACGAATTTGTAAATACAAAGACAAAATCCACTTTTCTTTTTCAGTTTTGAAATTCTACTGATTTACAGTTTCAATGCTCAAGATGCTGACTTTTTAAAATATTTTTAGAAAAGCATTTCCACACATCGGTTTCATTACTTCACTTTCCTAAAAAGATCGAGTTTTTGAAAGAGACTGAAATAATGATAACTTAAAATTGTGCTCCAATGTGATTATCAATTACCAATCAACTAGCTGAAGACATTCGATTTGTACAGACCTTTTCTATCGCCAAAAGTCATTCAGAAAACGAAATGATAAAGATTTTTTTCCCGAACTCATATTTACAAACAGTATGTTTGATCATTTCGCTACCATTTTAGTTATTCCACATTTCAACTCGATCATTCTCGTTCATAATAACCCTCTTCGCCGTCTTATTCGAATCTGAGCATATTCCCTTAGCAATTACGTATTTATTTCCTAGCCAAAGTATACCACAATTCTAAATAATATTTATTTCTATTCCCCATAAATAATTGTAACTTTCTTGGTGAACATCCAAGTACAAATGCCAATAAAACTAATGGAAATTTTATCGAGTAATTTTCCGAAGAAACGAACGTTTTAACGTTTGAATATTTGATGGGAGTTTACTTTTCAAATTTCTAATCTTCAAAGCTCAGAATGACTCGATTTTTGTGCACGACAGCCCAGAGGTTGGTCAGCCCGATGGTCGATATTTTGGGTGAGAATACCAGAGTTGAAATTAAAAAATAAAATTACGAAAAAGCAGTTTTTTCAGCTTCTGCCAACCCAATTCAAGCCGAATTCATGAAGGAAGTCTGTATCGCTGTTGATGAGCACGACAACATCCTAGGTTCAGCAACAAAGGCTGAATCACACCATGTCGATTCGAGTAGGGGTTATTTTATTCGTCCTTTCAAAATGTCCATTTTCAGTGGTTCTCCACCGAGCATTCAGCGTGTTTGCGTTTACTCCTGATAAAAAATTAATTCTGCAAAAACGATCGGCAACGAAAATCACGTTTCCTGGATTATGGACGAATACTTGTTGCAGTCATCCGTTATTCGTTGAGGTAAAGTTCATGACTGAAAAAATCTTGTTTTATTTGAGTTTAGTCATTTTGAAAACGTTAACTAGGCATTTTTGAAGCAAAGTTGCATTTTCAGAACGAAAAAGACGGTGAAACTGGGGTTGTTCGTGCTGCAATTCGAAAAATCGACCACGAATTGGGAGTCGGTCATTTGGAAAAGCAAGACATGAAAGTGCAAGGACGGTTTTTGTACAAAGTAAACTCATCTTTTTGTTTCTGTCAAACTTTTCTCGAATTTCAGGCTTTAATGGCAGACTCTCCATGGGGCGAGCACGAATTGGACTACGCTCTGATCTATCGAAATCTGGATTTGAATCGAATTCGAATCAACGAAGAAGAAGTGTCTGATGTGAAGGCCGTCGAGTCCGATGAACTGATGGAGTGGATTCATAAAGGTATTTTTTATCCTCTTCTCTTAGTTTTTCTGAAGAATCTTCTTGGAAAGTTTCAAGTTTTGGGAACGGAATTGTGTTTGCAGAGGAAAAATACTTTCCAAGAAGCTTATTGAAACATTTTTTCAAACAGAATGATTCCAGAACCAACCTCATTCTCGCCATGGTTCAGTTTATTCTATCGCTTGGAATATCTGCAAAAATGGTGGACTAACTTGTCAAATGTCGAAAACTTGAAAGACATGAGAATTGTCAAAATGACAGACTGAAAATACTCCTCTTTCCTTGAACTTTAAAGAGCTTTGTCGAACGTTTCACTTACTATTGTGCAATTCATGGTTCAAATTGTAACATTCAGGGTTGAATTCGTAGTCATACTGTAGCTTTATGCTTAGTTGTATCATTCGTTAATCACGCTTGTTTTTTTATCATTGTTTCCGGGGTTTCACTTACGCCAATGATGAATATCTCAGGCCATGTCATAATATTCGAATGCTCACGCAATTTCGATATTTGGGATCTAGACAGAACTACGCAATGTGCAATATTTGAAGATTTTATAGCTTTAAAAACCCTTTTAACTTTATTTTCGTATTTTTGAAACACGTACCGGTTTGAAGACCGTGAAATATCTGGCTTTCCTTGAAATTAGGAGTTTTAGAATTACAAGAATTTGCAGTGATCCTGCTACCGATATGCACTCGATCTACTCCCGTGCAAATGCGCTCTTCGCTTTTACGCTGGTGAGTAAAATCCAATGAGAAATGAAACAAAAAAACTGGTAAAATTTGAGTGGGTTCTCGCAGCAGTGACCGCGGCCTGTTTCCTGTCGACTGCATTCACTGACTACAACAATTCCAACGTCGAAATCGCATTCAAGGATTCCAAAGTGTTAGTGGTTTCTTTTTTCCAGAGAAAATATTTCCCTTTTCTATTAGTTTGCTTGATAATTGATTCCGTTCTTTTCAATTACAATGGCTTTTTTTTCAAGAATGCATCTTCCAAACTCGAAAATGAAGGAATTTCATTTTTCAGTCGTTCTGTGGTGGACTACGCGAACAGCGATGAGAAGTCCGATCTGGGTCTGTTGGATTTCTCGATCAAGGCCGACTTCACGAACATGTTCAACTGGAATGTCAAGCAGCTATTCCTCTATCTCGTCGCCGAATACACCACCAAGGAAAACGTAAGCTTATACCCAGAAGTTTAATTTCTTCATCAACTCAAGAGAAGTCGATTTTGTACTGTAGACAATTTACTCTTCATATGTTTTTTCTAACCAGATTTGCAAATTTTGACAAAGTTGACACCTGAACCCCAAAAATGATACCCCATCCGCGAGTTCTGGTCTTTATTTGAAAGTTTGTTTCCAACTTAAATGCTTCCTAAATCTTATTTTCCCTATAAAGTTTTATTTTTATGACCACTTTTCAGGTTGTGAATCAAGTGGTGTTGTGGGACAAAATCGTGCTGCGCAGCGAGCGAGTGCTGATCGACGAGCGTCGTCTCAAACCCAAGTACTACTTCATGGACGACGGATCGCACCTGCTCAATCACCAGAATATCACTCTCGTCCTTAGGTATTGCTTTTTTCTTGTTTATTGTTATTCCGAAAATTTTATGACATTTTCAAAGACATTGCAACTTACATTATTTGAAGTCAAAAGAAAGTGATAGTTTCAAATTGTGTGATTCCAGATACAACGTGATTCCGAACTCGGGCTATCTGCGTCTGTCGCAGGCGAGCGGTCAGATTGCCGTCCAATTTCCAGGCACCTACACAACTGCCAGAAGCTAGATATCCGAACATTCAAACCCTACCCTAAACATCAACACAACCTCATAAAGTTCACGACCCCTCACTTTGAGGTAAACAATTTGATCTTAGTGTAGTGGCTATGAGATGGGATCGCTATTTTATGAAAACCCCAAAACCATATCTCAGAAAAGTTCATTTTATTTTGTTTTCTAATTATTTTTTATTTATTATCTTCAACGCATTCTCGGGTTCATGGTCTGTTATTGATTTTTCTTTTGCTTGTTGGTTTTTTCTCCATTTCAAATATTCTTTCTTTTCACTCGGAAAATGGTAACTTGTGATAATAATTCAAGGGATTTTTCTTTCTAAAATACTTATTTTATTTCAAATAGGAAGCGAAACTAGTTCGTGGAATGAGATCGAGTATTTTCCTGAATTCCAAAGCAATTTTGTTAGTAATTTTACAGTCAAAATTAAATAGTAATGAATAAAATTATTTAATGGTTAACACAGTTATGCCTCAAGTAAATCTAAACTAATTCGAGGTTTTTGTAGTAGCTTCTTCGATTCCTGCGTTTCGGGATACCGATATTTTAAGGCTCGGAAATCGTAGAGAATGAAGAAAATCTAAACAAACTAAATAATGCATCAAAGTTCAGTCGCTAATTCTCCATGATTAGTGATATCTAAAAGGGCATGAATATGCAAACATGACTAACCATGCCAAGTGCAAGTGTTATGCCTAATAAGCCACCGCCTGCTACATCCACGTATCTAAATAATGGAAAATATTATATTTCAGATAGTGTATCATCCAAAAAAATTTTAGACTCGAAAATTCTGACCTTACTGGCGTATAAAATATGCTATGAGAAGGGTTACTTTTTCATATCATTTTGCATGCCAGTATGCCATATATATTTCAAGTGAATCCTTCCAAGCAGACTTTATAAAGTGTTCAAGCAATTAACCTATGTTTGTAATCCCTAACTCTCGATAGACAAACGAACATAGCGTAGATGAATATGGCAAATTGTAAAAAGGCCTTGAAGACGGTAGGTAGCCTGAAGCGACGATGGAGGTAATACTGAAGTTGCATTATTCGCTTTTCTAGCAGATACACAAGACGTACAATTGCAAACGTAGCGAAGAATAGAGAATGAGCCGAGTGGCCAGAGGGAAATGACCAATGCAGATCGGGACGTGATTCCCCGGTGCATTGGAAATTCTCTATCATCGCATTTGATCCTGAATCTTATATTCAGGATTAAATTCGTCGCTTTTCATTTAGTTTAATTTTTACCTAACGGACACAGCTTTTCGAGTTCTTCAGGCTGACAAATCGCAATGAAATTCGGCCTCAATCGACTCGAAGTTCGTTTCAGAATAACCAGTGCCAGTGAAGTTGATTGAACTCCACAAATATCAAGAACTAAATTCGTAAAAAATATCTTCATGCTGAAAAGTTTATTAGAAACCAAAAATGAAGGTGATCCGTAATATCGTCATAAAAATTTTCGTCGTCCTTTCATAATCAATCGATCTTCTTGATGAAGACTTCAAATCAATTGTTATTTCACTAATTATAACCTAAAATCACGATTATTTGCTAGTAATTAAAGCAAGTATCCTACGATCAGTAAAATAGTAGTATAGTTAACAAGATGCATCATCTCACTTTCAATAGTATTAGGTCTCTCTGGATAACGAATTTCATCGTCATCACAGAAGAATATCTACAATTAAGTTTTATCAAAAATTAGAAACAATCGAAACGGCAATTAATAAAGGTAGCGCCAAAAACATCTATAAAATGATCATTATATGAATTTTCCGAGCTGAAAGGTTTGATATCCAGCATTCTATTACTAAATCCTTACTCTATACCTCATGGATAGACCGTTACTTTTTAATTAGCTTAAAATATCCATGTTCGTTAAATTTTTGTGGTGCTACTTTTATTAATGAAAATACTACTTCTCAGTACTACGGTATTGCTTTTATGAATTGCCATGGAAATTTACCTGATCAACATATGGTAGTTGACTGGCAAAACAGTTCATAATAACCAAAACGATCAATGACAGAAAAGTTGCAAACAATCTGCGCAACTCAACAGCTAACAAGTGACCATTAAATTCATTCATAATTAGGCCTAAAATTCTCAAAGAAAAAAACTCGAAAAACTTCAACTTGAAAATAACGGGAAATGAAAACAAAGAAAAATAGATTCTGATAAGAAGAAACAAAGAAATCGAAAGAAAAGCTCGTGGAATTTGTGAATTTCAAGTGAGTAGAGCTTGGAAATTAAAAAAAGAATTGATAAGGCTGACGTGAAGCTTTTCTTCAAAAATCGAAAGAAGATGATTTACCGATATTCAAGGCAAATTGTAATATAATGAATGCAGAAAACCAATGGAATTCTTACCAGACATCGTAATGTAGCAAAATGATAGCCATTGGATATTTTTACAATTCTTTGGTATCTCGGGTTTCATTTCTTTATGCCTCCTAAATCGTTATAATCTCATGTTCTGTTTCTTTGCATCTCTTCAGTTTATTAGCATTTGTTCATATCTCTCCTGTCCCACCCCTCTTCGATCTTCCAAATTTCAGTGCGCGATTTACGAATTTCCCGCGCCAGACCCGGACTTTTCCATGCCAGATGCAAATTTTCGCCTGACATATTCGGCTCTTCTTATCAGCAAGTCTTCTTCTTCCACATGATATTTTCTCGATTTCCGAGTCTTTATCGCCTCTTCTTTTCCGTTCTATTTCTTCATTTCAACTTCTTTGCTTTCGTATCACTAGACATTTGATCAATGCCTTTCAGTCTCGCAATCGCAATCAGAGTCGATTCCGAATCAGTTCCAACTTCGCACAGACACAATCGTTTTTGTGCTTATCGTTCTCGATTTATCACTAAACCACTCGACAATTATGATCACAAGTCCGAATGGCACAAATCGAATATGAACGCGCGAAACAGTTAGGAGGTGGTGAACTTATAGAAGTACAGGTTGACTAAAAATCAATTGAACTTTTATTTTTCTTTCTGCTGAATTTTCCATCCTTACACCACGAACACATGATAATATAAAAAATAGTAGCTCTTAAAATTTGTTTACAGTATAGGTTCAAGTCATAAATGATCGGCTCAGACTAGTCTGTTCTAATCGGAATCGGGATTGTTTTCAATCTTCACTTTCCCATCATCAAATGAGCAAAAGAGCATACAGAATGACACGACGCTGCAATGTGACTTGGCGAGTCGATTTCATAACAAATTATTGACTGATTATCAGGCAATATTCCGTAATTATCATTCCTGCCAATCAACTAATTAGACAAGTGTTAGGTGTGACAAAAATGGACTTTTCATTTTTATCCACGTTATCTCTAATCTCGATATCCGGTCAGACACGCAGAGTTCTCACTGTGAGATGTGGATCTAATTAGTCATGTCATTCACCGAGCTTTTGATCGAAAGTGTATCATTTCTTATTTCCTCCTCTATCATAAACTATTGCCCTCTCATTTATTAGAGACAGGTGTCAGGTATCTTTTCCATCGTCTTTCTAACTTTCCATATCTTTTTATCATAATTTTCCATCTTTTCGTCTTTTTAAATGATTGCTATTTCGCACCACGTGACTCTGTTTCTCTAAATATCTCTCTTGTCTCCTCTCAAGTGATAGATTGATAATTGATAACAAAGGAGAGGGGAGGGATAATTTCAGTATAAGTGCTGCTGGCTGGTGGCATGTTTCGGTCTTCCATGAGAGAAGACGGGCCATTTGCCAATAAACACGTGCCGTTTCTCAAGACATTCTCACGAAAGATTGCCCTTCCCATTCTCATTCCTCTACATTTCTCATTCTCATTTTAAGTCTTGCTTGACTCTTGGTTCGTTTGATCTAAACTACCGTAACATTTCTGAAATGAAGAAATTATTTGTTTTTTCCTGAAAATATCTATCTTTTAAAATTTTATTACGACTTGCTATTGCTTCTGCTTTATAGTTCCCATGATTTTCCCAGACAAGGAAAAAGTACGATATGTTCCGGTTTTCTTACAATTTCGGGAAAACCGCTAAAATTTCTTGCTTCTAACTTCTCCCAGTTGATATCAGGAATGATAATATCGAGTTTCGCTTTCTAAATTAGTAAACAAGGCTTCATCTTTTCTCGGGGTGCTAAGCACTCGAGAACTTTTCTTATCACTAAAATTTTATTTTCAAGTATTTGTTCTTTATTTTCATCGATTGATTTTTCTCTAACTTTGCAAGATGTTTTGAATCTGAACTCTAATTTTTTAGATATTGTTTTTATAAGCTGTTTACGATTCTTTATCACTGATCATTTCATTCTATAAGTGCCAAAGATGAGGTTTTTTTTCTGTCTATCGCTCATTTTTGGTTCAAGATCCGAGTGATATTTGAACTGGTTTGGGTCGGTTTTTCATTAATCCAATTTTTGCAAGACTTATGACTGACCAATGGATGGTCTTGCACAAAATGCATTGATCTGCAGTCCTTATCGGTCACGTTTCGCCGTTCTAAAATTAGGCGCTCCGCTTTATAATTCTCACTTTGTGCAGAAAATTCTATAGATTTTCATATCATACTACTTGAATACTACTGATTCGAAAGTTTACTATCTAGAAGCACGTAGATTAAATTTTCCCACCCCGCTGCTCAAAATGCTGTAAACTTGTATGTGTAGAATTTGATAAAAGATGGTCTTCATGAAGTGATCAAAGGTGCAGAAATCACAAGATCGTGTGGCATCAAGCTTCCATTATCTTTGTCGAAATTCTCGTCTTCATTAAAGTTCATCCCTCAGTTTTGAAACCTCCTATTTCAAAATCTCCATTTCCGTGAATCAACAATATTCGCAATGTTTTGTACTCTGTACTGAAACTCAGCATTTCTAATCGACTTATTTCTTGGCATTGCACATTCAGACTTCAATCTAGTCTAAATATCTCGAGCCTGGTTTGCAGCGGCATCTTTTATCATAGGAGTGGAGATTTTCGATGTTCTCTGACTCTGTGAATTTGTTGGCAGGCAGAAACAAGAAGCGAAGGCTGATCGACCTCGGGACATTCCGAATTGTAAAATCACCCCATTTTCCATCCGATCAGCAAACTTTTTGTACCGTTCCATTTAGAAATTTCAGAATTTAATAATTTTATGGCGTAATTCATCATATTTTGCAAATTTTGTGGAACATCTTTTCTGGATTGGATTGCCTAAAATGGAATCATTTTAATTTGCTTGTTTTTGTTTATCATTTATCAGTTAGTCATTGGCAGTTACCACGGCGTAGTGCAATCAATTTCATTGTCAATGAGAGTTGACAGTTCATTTCGCGTCACTTCTAGTTTTTGTTGATTTCGTTCTAGAAATTGTGGGGTAGTGATAATTCAATTTCCACTCAGATTCACAGAATTTAACCAACGGATAACTTCATCTTCAAATAGAATTGTGGAAGATTCTGAAGGTGTGATGCGATTAGAATGGGCATTATCATGGTGCCAGACTAGACAGAAATTGGTAGGTAGCATGTTTTTGCAAACAATAGGTCTTTCCATTCATCATCAAGTCAGTGACGCAGAGTAGTCATTCTCTTTGTTGAGTTAAGATTCTTGTTTCGAACACATGCACGTCTGTATTGTGTTCACTTTGTGACGAAAAATGCGAAAACGTTTTGGCATTAGAAATCACATTCATGGGAAAAGTCGTTTCCGGTCATTTTGTTTTGGGATAGTGTTCCCCAAATTTGGTACCAAAATGATTCTCTAGACTTTAAAGAAATTAGATGAAAACCATCTTGTATTTACCTTATTGGTTACGCTGTTTTTCAATAAGAATTTTGATTCCATTCCTACTTATCTTATTCATAGTTTCATTTAAAATCTTCTTATTTTTTTGTATCTAACAGGAAGTTTATTTTTTACCTAAGCTCATGGTTTGCACTTCATTTCAAGCCATTATGTTGATAGGCAAAACTGTCGCGCGTGATTCGACACATGCATTTGTCTGAAGGAAGGAACTGAAGACACTTCTGAACGATAAAAGATAATCTACTAATCGCCGTCAATCAATTCACGAGGCTTATTGACAGGGTATTCGGAAAAATCAATTCTCTCCCTTTCTGAAGAATAGGAGTTGAAAAACAGGCTGAAATATTCTACTCTTTCATTTTCTGTAACCTTTCTTCTCATGTCTGATATAATTATCACAATTCCACCTTCTTCAAAGCGATCGGAAAAATCATCGATTGGTGATAAATTTCTTCGTCTTTGAGGAGATTGCTATAATTAGCTGAGATTTCCTTCTATCCTATGAACTTTGAAATTTATTTATTGTTTTTTTTTTCATTTTTTAAAAGTTTTTCACGAAATTTACCTGAACTATTCATTTTCTTTTGTAATTGCCAGAAGTGACTTCCTGCCATTATTCATCACCGTTTGCATCGTACGATTTACTTTGTCTGATCACCTGACCTCTCATTCTCTCCTCCTCTCCCCTTCTTTGTTTCTGTTTATTCATACTTCCTCTTCATCTCTTACCTCTCTCCTTCCCACGTGCTCTCTCTCATTTTCACATTTGCATTCTTGACTTTTGATCTCCTCATTCATTATGACACTTGTTTTTATTTGCCTAATTTCGAAACTCGCTTTATCGATCGACTTTTCGTGCTTATTTACTATCAGAGCGTTTTCCAGATTCCATTTTTAGTCGCGAAATTGGAGTTTCGCGCCATTTTTTCTTTATTTTTCAAATTTCTTGATTTTCAGGAATAAAAACAAGAAGAGAAGAGCTCTATGTCACAGGTTTCGAACAGGCCGGACTTGATGAATTTGTCATTTTCCGGATGCGGCTTTCTGTGCGTCTACCACACGGGAGTCGCCGCCGCCATCAAGGTATTTTTTAAGTGTATTTTTCTTTGACTGTTCAAGTAAAATATATTTCTTTGAAAGACTTTAATCGGCTATATCTCGATGAAGCTTCTTTCTAAAAATAGCATTTCGAAGGAGATATTTTGCGTTGTTTTGATCAATGGTTCCCCTTCAGCCATTCTGGCAGTTGTTTTGGGGGCTAAAGTACGCGAATTTGAAGGTCGTTTTACAGGAGAATTGGGTTGAATTGGAGAAAAGTTCTCACGAATTACCTTCAGCACGTATTTGAGAAAGTCGAAGTAAGATCCGATGACCTTAATCTTTGGAAACAATACGCTGAAATGGGACATTTTGCAGGAATTAAAAATTCTTCTTCTTGAAAACTGAAATAAAATCGAATAAAACATTTCTTTTTAAAAATACAATTTGGAGGAATATGCTCCGCATCTGACGCAAAACCGAATCTCCGGAGCCTCAGCAGGCAGTATCATCGCTGCAGCGCTGCTCAACGGAATCTGCATTTCACAAACTACCAGCACCATTCTCAAAGTCGTTACGCAGGTATATTTTATTTCATAATTCCATCATTTTCTATTTAACTATTTTTGCCCAATTTGATATTTTTGAAGAACATATTTTTAAATATAGCACTTTAAGATTATTTTATAAGAAAAGCTAACGCAGGATTTACTTGAAATTTTTGTACAGCCTTGGAACAGAAATGGTGTTGATAAAGAGGAAAAAGTGATCGCTTCTCAAAAACCAGACTTTAATCATTTCAGGCGAATAAACGCACCCTCGGTCCGGTAAATCCCCAGTTCAACCTGCTCGAAATCGTCCGAGAAGAAGTCGAGAAAACACTGCCTCCAGACGCGTACAAAACCTGCACAAATCGTCTGTTCATCTCTTTGACTCGCTGGGCCGACAGGGAGAATGTGATCGTGTCCGAGTACTGCTCCAATGAGGACTTGGTTGATGTGGGTTTTAGAAGCAATTTTTTGAAAAGTAAAACGAACTGTTCACAAACTTTTCGTATGAGTTCGTAAATGCATTTATTTTTGTTGTTGAAAATAGATCTCGAACATAAATGAGGAAGAATATTTCGAGAAGAAAGTAAATATGGTCTTCAGGCAATAATGTGCAGTTGCTTTATTCCATTCTACTGCGGCTTCTCTCGGCCGAAGTATCGCGGTGTCGAGTATATGGATGGCGGGCTGTCGAACAACCAGCCCGTCTACGACAGACACACTGTCACAGTCAGTCCGTTCTCGGGGGAAAGTGACATTTGTCCACCAGACTGGGACAGCGCGAGGTAGAGTTTATATTTATTCTGGAAATCCACTTATTATTAATTTCAAATTTCACTTCTTTTATCTTATCAAAACTGCGCTTTTTCGTCTAAACTTGGAGAAACCCTTGATATTTTCAGTATGTTCGGTCTGTATTTCCATCGCACTTCAGTTCGCCTGACCACGAGAAACATGTTCCGATTGATGGCTTGTTTCCTGCCCCGCAATGCTGAGGACTGCGCTAAAATGTGTCTTCAGGGGTTCGAAGATGCTTTGCGGTTCCTCACCAAAAATGGTAAATAGTTCAGTTGTCTAAAAGAATATTTTTTACACATGCAATTTTTTCCACTCCAGGTCTTGCTCCCTGCATTCGCTGTCTGACAATCCTGACGAACACCGAAGGAGCGGTGTGCCCTCGGAGCGATGCGGAACTCAACGGATCAGGAAATGCACCAGGACCTTCGAAGAAACCAAGGAAACGAACGCCGAGTCAACGGTTATTTTTTACCCATTTGGAAAGGGAACGAGAAAGAAAATTGCAGAACGAACTACGATTCTGACATGGAGACGTGCTGCGAGAGCGAACACGTCTACAATACGGGAGTGCATTCGGTCGTGCCGCCGCTTTTGATGAAGCGTGAGATTTTCTGAAAATACCCAAATTTTCATGTAAATGCTAACGATAATTCGGAACTGTTACAACTTGAAGAGATCGTATGCACAATGAAAGAGCGTTTTCTTACTCTCTCCTCACGTTAGGGAAACGGTCATTGCGTACCAAAGATTTTGGTGCGCAGTGACATACGCCCCTCACGCTGCACTCTACTCCCTTAGGTTGTGATTTTTCAGACTAGTCATAAAATAAACATTGAGGATAAAGATTCTAAGAATAAATCAATTTGAAACTTTTAGCATTCACCGAGGCGATCGCAGCAGAACAATCGATGTTCGCGTACCTGTTCTCGTTTCGAATCATGAAACTCGCCAGAACCGCTTTCGGGTTGAGCGTTCTCCCCATCGATGTTGCTGTTCTCCTCGCTAAAAAGTTGGATTTTGATTCTTTCTGAAGAGAATAACTGGATTGCAGCATTTTGACTTGGCTTTCTGCTGTAGCTGCACCTCCTTGGCTCGTTCACAAATTCCAACAATTGTCGCATTTCATCCTCAACGAAATTGGCACGCAGCAGAGTCGCTACACCAAGTAGGCATTTTATCTGATTTGTTTTTATAAACTCTTTAGTGCTAGTTGGGATATTACGTTCTCATCAGATTCTTTTATTTTTAATTTTTTTCTGAAAGAATCGGAATTTGCAGGTTCTCATGTCACATGTCAGTGATGGAATTCGACTCTGCCCAGCTCCAGAAATATGACGAAAAGGACTTCGAAATGATCGAAATGAGTGACGATGCAAAGCGAGAGCTGGAGATAATCAAGGAGGTCGAAAGAAAGAAGAAAGGGGGAGTCGATTTGGTAATTGCATCTTCTCGTAAATAAAATAAGATCTTCCAATTTCAGCAGTGCAAAGACTCCGCTGCAAAGAGGAAACTGTCGAAGCACTCCTCATTCGACGATGCTTCCGCAAGAAAGTCAGATTCGCCTTCTGGATCGAAAACACCATCAACGTCTTCTGCAGTCGCTAAGGATTGGACTTACATGGCAAGAAAAGGGAATTTTCAAAAAAGATTAATCTTATTTTATTTTCAGGACGACGTTGACTCACTGCAGCACGTAATTAAATATTCTCAGCAGCACGACGCCATGTACGAGTTCCACTACTACGATGAGAATAATAAGGTGCGGTAGTAGAATTAAAATCGTTTATAGAAAATTCGTCATGTTTGTCATTATCTTATGCGCTATTTCATTGTCAAAATGTGTATATAAGCTTTCCAAAGTGTCAAAATCGACATAACTCGTTTGGTGAATGTTTTATCCAAACCGAAATCAATGCAATTTTAGCTTATTGCATAGTGCGAGTACGTTTCCCCGTCTAATTTCTATGATTTCAGCTGAAATCCTTCGAGCTCTTCAACATGGCCGATCCAACGAAACGGCACACCTGTCATTCGAGCATCGACTCGCCCAGGTGTGTTTCGGTAAGGATATCGTTGCTTTTCACGGAAGAAGATTAATCTATTTGTAGACAGTTCTGGAAGAGTGCGAGCAACCCGAACCGCTAGGTTGTTCGATGCGAAGAATGGGAGCTCCATTTCATTTGTCCACTCAATCACTGCCTGTTCCACTGCAGCAGCATTCGCTCAGATCGGTAAACAGGCTTTTCTGAAAATTAAACATTCAACCAGCTATTGCAAATGGCTTGAAAAGTTTGAAATGATTATCAAGTGAACATGAAACCTGTTGAAACGTTTCGAATGAATAATTTATCTTTAAGATCCCTGCCTCCCCCGAGCCTTTAGTCGATTCAGTCGAAAGGACGTCGACTTCTCCTCCAGACGTGGATGAAGTCGATTCGGGTTTGTCGGGAATGGACGCACATCCGAGGACTTCCATATCGTCAAATTCATCCCACAAATGGGACAGACAATCCACTTCTAATGCTTATGGGTAAATTCAAATTCATCTAGGGAACTTATTTTTCTAATTGTATTTTTTCAGTCGCCGCGATGCGTGTTGTTCCCCGGTGCGTCATCTCTCCTCTACAAACTCAAACTCAGTCCGTTCCTTGAATAGCGGGGCCACATCTTCGGCATCTACTTCAGGTAAAAAAGTTCGTTGATTTTTCAAGGTTTTATGTCGAATTTCAGGAACACTTGTTTCTTCTGGGTCTAGGAAGTCTCACGTTCAACGCAGACACACCATGGCCACGAGCTTACCATTTAATCGGTAAGCTGAGTGAACAAACTGCTAGAAGTTCGATTATTTGAAAATATCTGAATGAAAGAAGAAAATTTAACTTGATTGAGTTTTTTTTCTCATATTTTTGCTGCATTCTTCTGAAAATTCTTCGACAGTTTTCTTTACTAGAATGTAAATTTTTAGAAAGCATTCCATCCTCCAACCCACTTCGTCAGTCAAACAGCAGCAGCAGCCGCGTGGTCTTCCCTCCCTCATTTCCTCTGACTCAGAAGCTGATGGAGGAGAGAAGCTGTTCGTCCCGAGCAGACGATTCAGAAGGACGTCGAATGACTACGATGCTGGACAGGAGGAGAGTGATGAAGAGGAGGAGGAGGAGAAGCAGGAAATTCAGACGCAGAGGAGTTGCAAGCACAGTAAGGAGGAAACGAACGTTTAGTATTGGAGAATAGGATATATTTTTACAATTTCTTTCATTATTTTAAAAATATCTGAATAATAAGATCAAACATTCCCTAAATCTAGGATAACAAATTCAGTTTTAAAAAATCTGAACGCTGAAATTTTATGTTATTTGGGTAAAATAAGTGCAGTCATTTTCATCTTCATTTGAAACGTAGTTTCCGGCTCGAGTTCTTCTGTAAGTATATTGAATTTTCTGAAATCTTTCTTTAGTTGCACTTTATAGCTTCGTGCAACTTCATTTTGTTTTCAATTATAATGACCTTGTTATTTGTAGTTCTTGGTGGTAATTGCAAAGAATTACGATATTCATCGGATTATGCTTCTTGCCAAGGAATATCTCTTCTTTGGCATATTACGATGTTCCTTCCATTCGTTTTCTCAACCAAACTCAATCGACTATTGCTTCGCGATCTCAGGGCTTCATATATCCGATGGATTTATTATATTTTTCCCTTTGTTTTTGTTGTACATAGGATTTTGTCATTAGTCCACACATGCAACAGGGTCAAAGTCATCATCAGTCACTAACCCAAATCTACCAAATTATCATTTCTTTTCCTCTTTATTAGAAATGCTATTTTTCGTAAAACTAATAACTGATTCCTCGAATGTCTGAAATCTGTTGCGTTTTGTATAAAGGTCTTGCGAGTCTTTGAAAATCTGCCTAAAATTTACGCAAAATTCAAAATTAGTAACGATTTTCAAATTGATCTTCGTTTTCGCCGTGTAAATAAAGAAATTGCTAACGTTTTTATTTTTATCTTCTTATAAAATGCTTTAGTTTGACATAGCTTGAATGAATGAATGGCTTACCTTTGTCTTTTCCTAACAATGTTACCTAAATAGCATTGCCATTTCACTAGTACATTCCAAAATGATGTTTTTACAAGGTAATTTTGTGTAATGAAATGACATTGCGACTCAGGCATATTGGTTCTGTGGAGTAATTTTGTTCTTTTGCAGTCTAGTTCGATGGTCGAGTCGTTAGGAGCCCGATTTTTTGCTGGCGAAGGATGGAACATTGGAACGGATCGACTCCTGGAGGCACTCAAAGGACACAACGCTTTGGAAAAGGATGCCACAAGTCAGGTTACTTGCTTCGTTTCATTTTTTTGTATTTTTAAAATAGTTTTGTTTAAAAGTGGGGATTTGATAAATTATGCAACGATTTCTTGCTAGTGCAAAAATAGCCTAATTTCGAAACATTTTCTAGTCATTCTTTCTTATTCGAACATCGTGTTATGCCAGCTTTATCTTATTTTCTACGTCTTTCTTTATTTTGAACGCCCCTTTTCATTCAGGAGAAGAACGCAAGCAAATTTTATTTCGCACTACTCCAAATAGCTACGTAGAATGTTTTGTTTTTTTTCTTTATAAATGAAGAGCCCAGCTTTGAAATACTAGGAAAAGACATGATAGATTCTGCTTTTCTCTAATTAGCGAGAAATGGCGGGAAAGATGAAGACTTTCGACATTTTGCAGTCGTTTGAATGTATTCAAATTCTGATCGCGAATTCAGTTAACGAAAAATGTTAGCAAAAATGGAAACTCGGAAGACGTCACAACTTTCTATAGGATTATTCATTTTGAAAACGGTAAAAAGTATCGGAATCAGTCAAAATCGAGCTATCATATGAGCTAAACTTCACCCATCAGACTTCCCATTTCAAAATCCATTTGGGCCATCGAGATTTATGAAGAAATGCCCTTGAACTACTTTTAAGTATAACATTGGCAAATATTTTCAATCGGCATAAGGTCCTATTTTATCACTTTAGAAAAATTTTAGGACATCTAAAATTAGTTGTCAAAGTTTATTTAGCACTTATGCTTGGCTTATCCCTCTTTGCAAGTTTTACTAGGACTTTTTCATCTGTATCTTTTCATTATCGCAAGTGATCTGCTCTATCCGATGAATTTTAGAAGAGATTAGGAAGGACAAGCTTAGATTTACTGCGAGAATAAGCTCGAAAGTTTTGAACACATCTGGTTTTTGCTAGAGTGATTTCAGTCGTTCAATTTTAGGAGCGAGGGCGGTAGTGGAGTGGAACTCTTCTAATTTATTTTAGATTTTTGAATTTCTGGAAATTTGAAAAAAACAAATTTATCGTAGCAAATGCCCTTTATTCCTATCAGTTTTTTTTTTCGAAACTTGTGTTTCAATAGTTTTCTCACGAAATTGTATTTCTAAAATCATATGCTCAGAGAAATTTCTATAAAATGATGAAAAAGTCATATCTGGTTGATCTTTCTGCTCATTACGATATTCACTCTTGCACGGTTTATTCATTTCCCTTCATTTTCGGTGATTTTGCGACAGCTGGCGATTTTAAGCTCCCAACTCAATATATCCTTTCCTTTCCTTTCGTCTTTGGCTTTTTATCTGCAAAACCTAAAAGTTGAGTCATCTTTTTGCTTCGTGTTTTGTTGGTTCGCACAAAATTCTTCTCGAGAAATTTCTTCGAAAAAAAACGAAACTTGA
>LIAE01010489.1:0-47265 GCA_002287525.1 Diploscapter pachys | reverse complement strand
GTGTAAGAATGCATTATTCATGAATTTTTGAATAATCTTTCAGAGAAAATGTTTATTTTGACTTCTCAAAAAATTTGAAATGCTTGTAAAAAAAATCCAACGTCTGTTGTCCTTGGTTCATATCTCTAATCTCCACATCTCACTCAGTGATAAAATCTGCGATCATAAAACTACCCTGGATAGCGATTTCATTCATTCATATTTTCTGCAGTTTTGAGCAATCCGGATATTTTATTCTTTTTTTCATTTTTGCTAAATTCACCTTTTCGCGACTACTTTATTTTCGATGATTCACTTTTTTTCGCAAATTGCATTAATGTCGAAGCGCTACGAGAATAGATCAGTTGCGAAATCTCGCAGTGGATAATTTTGACTGTTAACTGAATTTTTGATGAGTTAGGGTATTTCTCTCTGATATTATGACAATCTATCACCCCATAATAAAAGATAGAAGATTGAAATCTGGTTGGCATATTTCCCTGTTTTCTTTCGTCTTCCGCTTTGTTTTGAACACCGATGATTCAGAGTCGCGAATTTTACAAACAAAATAAACTGAATAACAGGAGTTCGTGTGAATTTCGAAATTTATTTTGAGAATGAGTAATTTCAGAAGTTAATAGAAAACTGACAATACTCATTATTTGAGTGGAACGTCTTTCATAATCGGACAAAGGTGATTAGTTTTGTCTGGAACTCTATGTTTGAAAATTTCTGGTCAAAGAATGCAGAATTTTTTATCAGATAGGGGAAATAATTGCGAAACTATTAAATTGTATTCCTGTCTGAAAGTAAATTTATTCGAACTTGAAAAAGATGCAAATCATTTCAAGCATTATTTCTCCTCTATCTTTTATCATGTGAATAGAAATTTTAGAAATCCGGTTTTAGGCGTAAAAACGAATATTAAATTTTGCATCTAGTGAACGTTTCTCATCAGAAATTTGCCACTTTATTTTATCATTCTTTCCTAAAATCAGCTAGTTCAATAACGATTTCGAAATGCTCGACTAAACTTGGGAGATGTTTTATTCTCAAAAATACATTTAGTGGATCAAAAATCTTGAAAATTTCAGTAAGCGTACCTTTTTCTGTAATTGCTAGTGATCTGTTCTCGTTCAGGTTCGGCGTCAAAATGCATTCTGAGTTTGAATTCTTGAAAATCTTATCAATCGAAATCAGAATTTGTTCAGAGTTAAAGATTTTCTGAATTTTCGAACCTCCTCCATCATTCGCATGACATATTTATAACTTTTTCACGAGGCATATACATTTACACTTAAAAATATTATTTTCTGATGTCCCGAAATCTAAAATGTTGCATACTTTTTGGTGCTGATGTTTTTCCTAGTAACCTTACAAATTAACCAGCCTTTTGCTATTACAAATGCACTTTTCCAGCGAGACAATTCTCTACTTTCTGCCTCCATTTTTCTATGCAAAAGCGAGAACTAACCTAGAGTCCCCAAACTCAGTCCCTTGCAATAATGCGTTTATGGTAGAAACGTGATAGTTTGAAACCCGAAGTTTGGGAAGAAGTACCTTTCAAGCCCAAAATGCCATAAAAAGACCTAGTCTAGATCGAAGATAACCTTGATAAAATGGTTCTGTGTCAAAAATAAGACCGTAATTTTTGCGTCCACGCAGTTTGAAGTTTGCCAAAATGTTCATTTCAAGCAACGGATTTTTGTGATTCTTTCGGCTAGGAAACTTTCTAATTATATTTTTCCTTCACAGATGTCTTATTTACGACTTTTCAGATATTTCTAGATAACATTTTTACGTTTATAGAACAAGATCATTCAATTCATAGCGGGATTTATGAGGCATTTTCATTTTTCATCGCACATAAACCTACAGGTTCTCCATTCAATCCATTTGGATGTTGAATCGATTTGCCATCAAATTTCAAACGGCTGGGAATTTTCATCAGATCGCCTAGATCATCCAGTTTTAGTCGAAACGTTTTTTACCATTAACCTAAAACTCAGCATATTGAATGATGCGCTTCCAAAATTTATTTGAGGAAAAAACTGCGCATTGATATGGAATATACATTATCCGTGAATATTACTGATCCTCAAACGTGTGAATTTTGCTTGCTTTCTCATTATAATGTGCATTTTATCGCACGATAATAACTCATGGTTTTGCAGCCGAGCGGCAAAAACTCGTAAATGCCATTTCAAATTCTGCCCAATCTCGTCAAAATTATTTTATTCTGGACACTTTTATCTGGATATTCTTCTGTAGCGAATTTGCTTCAGAATATAAAATAGCTAATGATCATATAATTTGCTCATTTTATTTGGTCATAATTGTTGAAAGATTGCTTATCAGCGAGCATTTTTGCCATTTCCGATTAATCTTTTCGATGATAAATTCATTTTGTCGCTAAAAGAGCAATTCCAAAGACTTTAACGATGCCCATGCATAGAATTTGATACCAAAGACTAGTACAGTAAAATAAGGAATAGGAAAAAGAATTTCCTTCCAAAATTATGACGATACACATTTATCGGTGGATAAATATCTCTGTTGAATTTTTCTTCTAGCTGCGCTATGATTGAACTATTTTATGAATCGGTTATTTTTCCTAATCTTTACGCTACGACAATTATTTCACGCTGAAAATAATTCGTTTGTTTTGAGGTCATCCAGAGCAACTTTTGTCGGAATAATCCAAAAATTACCGAGCGAATTCTCTATCGATTTGCACTGAATTCGCACGATCATTTGTACTTTGACAGAGAATTTGTAATCGCTTTGCAAGGTGAAACGACTGAATTTGGAGGCAAAAGGGATAGTACTTCGGAGAGATGAAAATACGGAAAAGTACTAGTAAATTACTACCATACGTTTGGAAGTAAAAACGTATAAAAACTGCCATAACTTTTAGTAATGTATTGGTTTAAACAATGAAGGTTCTGAATTTTATTAGCTTTGTGGGTTCAAAAAATCACAAAAGAATAGTTTTGATTTTTAGAAACTAAAAGATTTGGTGATGCCCTCTTTCAAAAGAGAATGGAATGAAAATGTTGAATTTTTGCGAGAAACCAGTCTGCCCTCGTGTTTTTCATTTCATCGTGGCATCTTTCGCTTCCATTTTACAATTTCAATCGGATGCCATTTTGCAATTTGACAATTGACGATTCAATATTTTGCAACTCACCGCCCGTTTTGTGTCCGTTATTAAAATTATCCCTGTCGATGCAATATTTTGTGCAAATATGGAACGTTTTTCACTATTAGTAGATCATTTTCACTAACTAAATTGCAAACTTCTACAGGGCGTACCAAGTAAATTGACCATCATTGCTGCAAAAAAAGCTTTTTTGTGACAATGCTGACCGATTTACTTGATACGCTCGATATTTCATTTCTTCCAAAACGATACCTCGGAATCCACGAAACTATTTTATTTCAGTTTCAGCTCGTTAATTTTTTGAAATCAATATCACTCTCGGTATATAGATGAATTTTTATCTTTTTTCTAATTAAAATTTTGGACCTAAAATGCATTTAGCAAAGAAATTTGTACTTTGCAGAGCAACTTAAACAATGTTTGAGTGCACTTTCCTAGATTTTGCACCTAACATCGAGTGTTTCTACCTCAATTCTCGACTTTTCCGAAAGTCATTTTTTGCTTAGACATTGATATAAAATTCTCAAGCTTTCCCACGTATTCCATTTCACTTCATTAGTATCGATATTAGATTTTCAATCGACTTTTAAAATAAGCACTATTAACATTTATCGATCAGAAATTGACATGAATTTTCGTTCGAAAGCTTTTCGCAAATGGAATTTTCATCTCATTCAGACTCTACATATTTATAGCGCGGGTGTTAATTTCTAAATTCATTATTTAATTAATAAATTTGCTCAAATTTTACAAATGTTCATTTCTAATGCGATTATTATATCGATTCCGATTCGATATTTAGACTTATTCTTCATAAATTCTGCAAAACTACGGTCATTTTTCAAACTCCAATGCAGCCAACATCATTTTAAGGCTACTTTTAGATATACTTTTACAGGATAAAAATCATGATAAAGGACGGTAATATCATTAGGCCTTCGAAATTAAACAGCTATTTTCGAACTTAGAATTGTAATTTCCGTTTCTCATGGAGTTATGAAATGCGATTTCATTTTTCAAATCATGGGAGAATAAGTGTGATGCAAGATTTGTCTATTTATTGGAGAATGTTAGTAAGTGCCTAACGGAGCGATCTCTTGCATTTGTGTGATAATTGTTGAGAGACGAAAGAAATGGCTAGGGGATTATTTATATCCTTGTTATCTTTAGATTTCCTAGATGAATAGATTAATGCCAGACTTCGTATTTCTATGATTTTCTTCTTTTCTAGTCAAATATTTACGTAAGCTTACAGTTGCATAACTGATTTTCTCATAACATTCATGATTGAGTTCGAACTCGCTGATTGTTTCTCCGAGATCACAAATGGGATATCCAGTGTCGTTTGAAATGCGACGTATTTTACTTTCGTTATTCTGCGTAAAAGAAACGTGTTTAGACTCTAGAAAAATTAATTTTATGTGAATGTCCTTTATTTGTATCGTAAAAACAATCATATTGCAAAATCTCCAAGTCCGTATCCGGAAACTGCATAATTCTTTTTTGGCCTTTTACTACGAACTTCATTCGTTCTAATGTCGTGGACATCCGATTACTTGATAAAAACGAAAAATACCGTATCATAATGTTTAACTTCACAGAAACGAACAGGCGTACATGCAGATTTGCTCATTGTTTCACGGACTCTCGCCCATCTTCTTCCCTTTTCTTTCTTTCCTCCGTTAAAAATTTCATAAAGCAACTCGCAGGTCTTCAATGCATACTAGTTCGTCTTTTTCGAGTACAAAAATTTTCATTTTCATCAAGAAATCAGACGTTCGCAATAATTTTCAGATTGTTTCTAGTCTATCGCTATCAACTACTTGCTCCTTATATCCTAGACTAACATCGTATTCTGATTCTGGCTGTGTAGTGTAGAGACATATACACAGGTGCAGATGATATGTAGGGTTACTAAGGAACACAAGTCTGCCTGCAGTTTTGCAATAGTTACTGATCTCTTAACAAAGAGTCCTTCCCTCCTTCTCCCTTTACTCTGAAGCTAGTTAGGTAAAAGACGGCAAATTAGTGGAGCACAAAACAACTTCGAACTGAAGAATTAGGTTAGCGAGTTGAGTTGAGTTCTCTTAAAGGCCACATCTGCCTGTGTATTTTCGCAAACAACTTATCATTGTTTTGCTTTAGATTTAATTTCTAGAAAAGTTTGAAGAGCCTATAAATGCCATTTATCGAAAAATATCTATTAGGTAAATCGCACGAGATTTCCTATTTTTTTCGCAAATATTCTAAATTTTTAGAATATTCTGACTGCAGCTTAGTTCCATTTCAAATGTATTTTGGCGTTTCCTTGTTGTCGTGAAAATGTACAAATTTATGTCCGGAAATGTTTTCATGAGGATTTTCGATGAAAATTATTCCTTGTCCTAAAATTTCTGGTTCTTTGTTTTATTCTTGACAATTTTCGAATAGACTTTCATAAATCCGTCAAAAAGTCGTAAAATCATTTTGGAATGTAGTTTCTAAGGGCGACAAGCGAAAATTTGATTCCGATTTGAAAATGTCTAGGCCTATTTATTTTGATGTATTGCACCACAGATGAATTTGAATTAGATTGTAGTTTGGTTTGGAGAAATTTTTCACTAAAATCGTAACTTTGCTCGAATCTATTTGTCATGAAAATTGAAGATTTTGAATTCAAGAAGCTCTAAATCGGAATTTTCCTCAGTTGCCGATTCTTTTTGTACGGCTTCGTTCTTCGTTTTGATTCTTCACGTTCATTATCGCTTTCTTGTCAATGGAGTTAGCTAAATGAAAAATGAAACTCATTAAGACAGCGTTTATGGCATATTGAGTTTAGATATTTCATACGAAACTAGCAAGGGAAGTTTTTGAAGTGTCCGCCTCCGATTTGGCTGATTTTTCATCAAGGGGGTATTTCATGACGCTGATCACGAATTTGAAATCAAACAATGCTGACGGGCGGCGATTCGGACAGCGAAAACGTGGATATCGTTTTGCACTGCAGAAACTTGTATGCAAAATTGAAACCAGAAATTAGCGTACATTATTTCTGCTTTTCTCTACTGCACAGAACAACGAAATTTATCCTTTCCTGTTGCACAGAAAGACGTTCATGTTTCCCTTCCCGAACGTCGTCTGTCAGCACTTTCTGACTTCAGATTCGTGACCAGCGTCATTAAATACCCCCTTAATGAAAAAATCAGTCAAATAGAAGGCGGACACTTCAAAAACTTCCCTTGTGAATGTCATATCCTTTGCTATAATATAAACCAGGAATATTTAGTGCTCCAGACTTCAACTTATTTCTGATAAAACCTTTTATCATAAAGTTTTACCTTGTTGCGAATTAGAGTTAATCTAAAATATGTCTACTTTGATCTGATTATCTTTCGAACGGCTAAAGTACGAATTTTGCAGTAATTCGGCATATCAAAACCCATGTCTCTTTCTTTCCTTAATCAAAATCTATTTATCTTCACTTTTTGCAGCATAGATTGAGTTCAAGACATGTTCACCGCACGTATTTTCCAACCTTTGACGTCGTTTTTCGCCAAACAAAAAGATAAACAGTTTGAGAAATCAAAAAATGGTCTCTAACTTATTTTTGCAAGTGAGTGTTTTCATTTTTCTAACTCCTTTCACATGTGCGTACCTATGTATTTATCGTTTACTTTTTATAGATTATAGAAAGTTTGATTTTTAAGAGAAGCCAGAAGAACAGCTAGAGAGCATGGTTTGATTAGGTGAATCATACATTTTTCATTGTTAAAGATTGTTTTTTTGCATTTTGGGGAGTATCTGTAAAATTTGAGAAAATATTGTTGTAAAGGCTGCTAAAAATCTGATAAAGGAAAATAGTATGGGAAAAGAAAAATGAAAATACGAAAAACATGTGCGTTGCTGCATTCCCGTCAATAGAACTGATGCGTTTTATTCGCATCTTCGCTTTTTGAATATGATAATGTCGTCATTTCATTTTACGACGAACCATTTTGGAATCGCCTTTCTCAAGATTCAAATATCGATTTTGAACCAAAGTGTCGTCATTTACAGTTGACAAAGCGTTTTGATAGAAATTAGTAATGTTTCTGTTCATTTCTCGCAATATAGTCAATATTACTAATTTTCTAACTTCTAAACTTTTTGATCATTACATTTTCATAAAGACTTTCTAAGGCTTTTTTCTTCATAGTAACGGGCTTCTTTCTTATTGGATATCTTATTTTTCGGATATCTTCTTTCTAATATCTTTTCATCAGGGTATGTAATAATCGGTACCCCCTCTCTATTGTCATGCATTTTCATTCCATGCGCAGCTTTGTGTTAGTCCTTTGTTTGCTGGCGTCTATAATTTTGCAATTCTATCTCACTGACTAACTAGCAAAACTGCAGTTGGCTGTTGCAATTTATTGAATTGGTAAACTGATATTTTCTGCATTTTATGCAATTCTTTGGTCTCAATCTAGAATTTTTTTAAATGTTTATTTTACATCGAAATCCATAATTCCTTTAAATCTCACGCTACAATAGATTTTTGAAATCCAAAAATGTAGGGTTTCAGGCTTAAATTGTACAAGTCGGGAATTATTTTATCCCATTCAGTCTTAAATCCTGCACTTTATCACACAGCAAAAGATTATTATGAAATTTCAATGAAGCAGCATGAATGCCCTATCTTCTAGCTATAGGCACTTGGATATAGGGTGTGTGTTGTTACGTAAATGTTCTATAGTTTTCATTTTGTGATCGAAGTTTCTCCATCTCTTTGTCTCTTCTGAATATCACTATGGCCTTCACTATTTCTTCTTGTATTTTTCGATTTCGACTACTCATGAACCTGTATGTTCTTTTTATTTTTTTCTTTTCCTCTTTCCCTCTATCTTATCATTGATCTCTTCCATCTCTGATTCATGCCAGATTTCGATAAGCTTTTCCTCTTGAACGCTTTCGTTTTACCTGCGCAGTTTGGTTTATCTTTCGAGCTAACCCAACGATTTTAAGACTGGACTTTTGCTTGGATTTCCGGAAACTAGATTTTCACTCAGACCAACCAATTTTGATGTTCCGAAAGGACGATTTCATATGAATGAGCGCCTATTTCTGAGATTCATTTTTTATTTTAATGAAATTTTGAAAGTTTGCAATTCCTGGCTAACAATTCCATCATTTGTTTTGAACATTTCGTTTCCCTTTCAATTGATGATAATCAAATGATCTTCGTTTTGCCTATTTGCGCCGATATTTTCGTGGCAATTCATCAGTTTTTGTCACTTCACGACAATTTCCCCTCAATTTATTTTGGTTTCGGTTTAGTTTATTGCAAAAACGACTGTTTTTGTTATAAAAATGATTTTGAAAGGAAAGCCAGTTTAATGAAGGTTTTTACTCTTTCAATCGACTGAAACTATTCAATTTCAGCTAATAATGGAAGCTAGAATTCATAAAAATCTATTACTTTCTCGGAATTATGACTGATTTACTTAGTTAAAATCGTTTAAAAATCTTATATATATATTTTTTTAATTTTTCGTCCTTTGCTCCTTCTATAAAAACAAAAAATCTATCTGTGCGTCAGCTTTGTTGAGCGTGAAACTGTAAAATTCTGCACGATTTTACGACTCTTCCTGTCTTTCGAAACATAGAAAAAGACGAGGTTAGCGGAGTTAGAAACGATTGAAATAAGAGACAAATCAGGGTTTAGTGCAGCGAAAAAAAAAAAAAGAATTGAACGAGAAGATACCTTACCTGGACATGGTGAATCGAAGTTGAGACGGGCTTTTTTCCGACGATCAAAATTAGGCTCAATTTACTAGTCCTTGAAAATATTTTCAGAGAAACAAACAAACCATGGGGAATATTTTTGATCAAAATTAAGAAGCTCGTAATAAATAGATACCATTTTCTTATGTACCGAAGGTATCTTTATTTTAGGCATGACATTTTGTTGCATCAGAGGTCTGTTTCTCGCTTGCGATCCGTGTCTTTTGTTTGAATATTTGCCAAAAATCGTCAGTCGATAGTCGATTTTGCGAGCGATGAAATAGAGTAGCTGTGAGGGGTGGTGAAGGTGGCTTTGTTTGAAGGCAGAAATAGGCCTGAAAAATCAGATGGAAAAAGAAACCACAGCTATAGAACTGCAATAAACAGTTTGTCAGAACTGCGTGTTTTTCGCAGTCGAGCTGTATTTTTATTTTCAAACACCACGCTTATTTATCGTTACTCTCCTTAACCCAACCTGTCCCTTGTGATATTTATTATCAACAGCGATTCTGCTCTGATCAAATTTCTCCATGATATCATAATTCTCATCTTTCAAAAATCATGGCTTTCTTCCTCATTGATAATATTGAGTTAAAAACTGTTTAACATATCTATCTAAATTTTCTACAAATTTTTATTAGCCATGAGTAGGCCGGGCTTCATCATTTTATCGCTTTTCATTTTTTTTCAATTCCAATCAAATTGTTCATAATTTCTGTATCGTCAGAGCTAAAAAATGACGTTTTCGCGTAGGCTAGCTTTTCAACAATTTTACCGTTCAAGTTTATTTATTCAATAATGCCTGAGTACCTGAACTGATCGGTAGCGAACGTAGGAATGAGTCATCGAAGCAATGATCATTTTACGACAGAACCATGTATCGACTTGAATTTCTTATCACTTTGCCGCGTAAAAATCATATCGAACAGTCTAAATGCCAGGGGGTGTCGAGTGAGCACATTTTGACTGTAGCAGATTATTTTTGACAGCCTAGTACCGTACTTCTTAGGGCATTTAATAAACAGTAGAATTCGTCCTATTAAATTTGCGCATCTTTAAAATTCTCTACTCTATATAGTCTAATGCATTTTTTACAAAATTAATCCTTTCACTTCTCATTCATTCCTTTTGAAGGCTTATGTAAAAAATTTGAGGATTGTTCTAATTTTCACTTCCCTTCCGTTCATTTTCATCTTTATTTCCAAATCGATTATCACCGATTAATCATCGGTGCACCATTATTTTGTCGTCCAATTCAAAACGACCTTGTTTCGATTCTCCTTTTTCTATTATATTTCGAAATTATCGAATAGTGACTACCGAATTGCTAAACAATTTTCAAAAAACGCAGTTATCTCTAGCAAAATGGAGTTTTTTCTTCTCTTTCTCTCGTCCTTTGATTTTCATGGAGAATTCCTTAAAACTCAACTTGATTATAGCAAAAATTCTCTCAAAAATGCACTTTAATTGTAATAATAAGCGAGATTTTATCGTTATTGTACTCACCAATTCTATTACTAATGTCTTTTCACATCTATTCCAGTTCCAAATTAAAAAAAAAAAATCCTCAGTCGTTTACAGAAATATTGAGTCTTTATCAGCCATCATTGTATAATTTTACAGTAGCTTCTTTCATATTTTTTATTAATTTTACAAAACTATTTTAGTCATTCCGAGATGCAAATCCACCAGTCATCCAACGTCTGACTCACCCTCTGTTCCTATCGCTGATATTTTCGTTTTTTCATTCCTTTGCTTACTAACAAATTGAACAAACCGATTCCCTCAAAACAAAACATTCAATGACTCTCCCATTAGTAATGTTTTTGGAGAATGCGCGATTGCTATCGGAATGATATTTTCTTAGCTCGCTCAATCATGTTTATTAACGAAGACTCGTTGGATGCGAAACTCTTGCAGATTTCGGTGAGCATGTCAGACGCCTATTACCGTATTTCAATGTTAAGTGCATTTTATATGCCATTACTTGACTCTCCTCTTTTTTCACGCGATAAAAAATATATTATTATTATTGCAATCCGACTACTTACGTTAAATTTTAAATGGAGGGGGAAAGACACGCAATTCTCGCATTGGTAAGACAATGCTCGCTATCCGACGACACATTGCACACATTTGATTGCTATCGATTTTAATAGGCGCACAAAATGCATTGTGTGCAATTTGTCATCGGGTAACGAACATTGCCTCACCAATGCAAGAATTGCGTCTTTCTCCCCCTCCATTTTAAATTTAACGTAAGTAGTCGGACTGCAATAATGTTACGACCCCATGCTTCAATACCGACGATAGATTTGTCTGATTCTTTTTCAGGAGGGGAAAGGAAGAGGGAAAGCGAGAGGGATGTCACGCCGTCTGGAATATTCTCTTCGCGGTACACGTATTTTGGGAGTGAGGAAGAGCGTGGCTTGCGCTCGTTAATGAACATGATTGAGTTCTTAGCGAGTCGTTCCTATGTGACTAAAAAAATCTCTATTCTCGTTCCATTGCTGTTCAACTCCCTGGAGCATTCTCCAAAAAATTGAATTAAATGATTTTTTAGAAAATCACAGAAAATTAGAACGAACTCAGTTTTGCGGTTTCGAATCGTTGAATGATTGAATAGTGTATTGATATGGAGATTGGCTTTTCGTTATCTCCTCCTTCCATTTCACACCCGCGCTTCCTCGACTTTTTGCTCGCCTACTTTGTGAGTCTACTTTCGAACCCATTAACTCCCCCTCTTTCTCTGCGCCTTTTCTCCTCTCACTCTCTTATTCCTCTTCCATTTTACCTATTTGCTGGGCTAGGTATTGGCGATCCCGAACAATGAACAATGTGGGTTGGCGCTTGAAAATCCAAAATCTTTGAGTTCAAATCTGAAAATCCCATGTTCCAGTTGATTTTCCCTTTCTAAACTTCATCACAGGATTAGAGATTTTTATGGATGTCAAAAATCAGGTCAGATTTTGCAGTTCACCGAATGATTTGATAGGATATCCTCATTCATTTTATTATCTTCCATGCTCATTCGCTGTCACAAAAACGAACGCTGTGTGATGCAATGTTCCCTTGATCGAGTCTCCTATCTTCTCCTGTGGATTCATGTTGGACATGCAGAGTTTTGCAGTGATTTGCTGATTTGCTCTGGCCACTTCATTTGTTAGTGAAATGTTTGTTTCAATAATTTTCTCCACTCTCTTAATTTTGTGTGATCTATGTCGACTTCTCTGCCTCTTGCATTCGCGTGCTCGGGGAATTTGTTTGTTTGTCCACCTCGTTCATTCGAGCAGTTCGAGAGCAGTGCCTCTTGTGCTTGCGAGGCCCGAGTCCTTGCGAGTGATGCTATTGCACATGGACTTCCCCGTTTTTTCCATTGCGTCCCCTCGCGTTTTCCTAGTTTTTCCCTCTTTTTCTCCTTTTCTTCGAGTCGTAATTTCCGGTCATTTCGCCCTGAAAATACGAGGTGTTCTTCATTTATCTGGATGATTTTGTTGAACATTTTAGAATATACGTAAGTTAAATGTATGAAGACTTTGTTTTGAAATGTTTAGATTTTACGCAAATCAGAAAGTTTGTATTATCTTTCTTTAGCGTATGTGTCTGTGGCAATTTCATTCACACGCGCCTACTTGCGTAGTTCCAATTTCCTTGCGCCTTCCGCAGCGTTGCTTTCCTTTCCGTTTCCCGCCAGACTTCAGATAGGCCTTTCAATTCCGACTAGAGTTTTAAATAACACTTTAAATACGAAGCTCCGCTGACTAATAAACAGATTATTCATAACCTCTTCTGAAGATCATGACTTGAAAACTTCTGTGGAAAATATGTAGATTCAAAGCCCATGTGTGTTTTCTCCTTATTGTGTTCGCGTATTTTTCTGCAAAAAAATGTGTCCAGTTCTCTATCCACTCGACCATTTGTGTTGTGGTTTGCCGACGGCAAGATGAGCCTATAAAATGGACACCACATTTCGAGGGAGGAGACTAATGGTTTCGGAATGAAATGTGAAATAGGATGCTAGGAAAAGAGATGGAGAGGCATCGAAAGAAAAAGATATCTGAATCATTTATGGCTTCGTTATCTCCTTCTGCATTTTCGGCACAAGATGGATTGTCATTGCTTTGGAAGAAACCAGTCATTTTTCACGATTTTCCACGCTTATCATCGAAAATCATGCACCTTATTGCGAGAGAGAGAGAGAGAGAAAATAATGGCAGAAAAATTTAGAGTTTTCTACTAATTTTTTAAGAAATTTATATTTGTTGCAAAATCTGCAATACCTAGATTTGTAAGATATTAGTTTTCCTGCAGCGACTAAAATCTTTGCACTCATGAAATATGAAAGTGTGAGTTTCTATGAGTGATCAGACGATATCCTCAAGAAAAAGGTGTCGAATTTCGGATTTCACTCGAAAAAGCCCTGGTACATGCCAAGGCGCAACTACGGACTGAGGCTCGGGGTGAATAATCAATGGCACTACGGGAATGAGGCCAGGGTGCAAATGGGCCCGCTCAAAGGCTGCAAGGGAAAGGACTGAGCAAGGAGAGTGAGAAGGAAAGAAGGATCTCGAGCCAGAAATATAGGGGAAAAGAAATGCGAATGAATAAAGAAAATGGGAAATAACGAGAAATAGGGTTAGAGGAAGGAGAGGAGAGGAATGTCTTCATATGGAGCGAGGGAGTGGGAGGGTGGCTCAGACTCTAGCCCGATCTTGCTCCAATATGTCCATGTGTTCTGTTCTAATGATGCTTGTCTTCCCCACTTTCAAAAATGCAATTCCTCAGATATTCTGTGCCGTACATTGAACTGTTTTCGTTTGTCTGAGGATAAGATATGGATGAAATTTTTCATTTCCTGAAAATTCCTGACTATTTTTCGCTCAATTTTGTGCTTGAATCAATGTGATGATGAGAGAAACTATGCTAATTATTGTATTTTCGTGTGAAGACCAAACAATTGGTGAACGGGATAACACATATGGCGCACACTCTCCGCGCCATGCCATTGGGATTGTCTTGCTTATTTCTTTATTTCTTTTCTTCTCTTCTCATTCAGAAAAAGAACGCATCCCTCCCTTACAAGACCAGGCTATGTTCGTCCGATGTTGGGAAGCTGTTGGAGTTGTTAGTTGAATGAATGAACGGAGAAGGGGGAATTTACTAGTTTTCCACCATTTTTATTTACATTTCTGTGGACTTTCTTTGGCAAAAGCTTAAGGAACAAGTGTCATTGTTTTTGGGAATTAATATGTCCTCCTATTTTTTTCTTCTTGCAAATTTTATTTCGTTTCAAGTTTATAATTCAGTTTAAGAATGGAACGTTGAGTTTCCATTCTTTGTTTATTCCAGAGTGATTTATGAAAATTGAAGATTCTGACGCCTCTTCTTCCTAAAGAAATGCGTTCAAACTACTCGCAAATTTGCTACTCTTTGCGTAATTTCGCGCCAATTTTCTCACTTCTCATTTCCCTTACCTTTTCCCCTAGCGTTCATGCAATTGTTTGTCGAACAGCAAAAATGACCTCATTTTTACTTTTCGCTTACTTACAGAAACATCGTTTGATTTGAAACTCATCACTGTTTAGTAAAAGTGAAATTAACCTAGAATTTTTCCCAAAGAAATCATGTTTTATTGAAATGCTTCAAACGTTTTCAAGATTTGCAGAAGAAGTGGGATGTTTTGATTTGGATTCCTCTCGATTTCTTCTCGTTTTGATTTCAAACTTCTCTTCTTCTCTGTCCTCTCCAATCCTCCTGCTCTCTACTCGTCCTTGTCTTCTTCTCCTTCATTTCAAAGGGTCGTCGTTTCTCACTGATCTTCCTCTGTCTTTTCAAATATCGACTATTTTCATCCATCTCTTCCCTTCCCTATTTTCCTTTCTTCTCTTTCTCTGCCTCTCTTCATTCATTTCCCTCCCTGTGTATTTCCGTTTCTCTTCTCTGAGCTATTTGCATCCCGTTCCGTTTCTCTGCACCCTCTGCATTCCCCCATTCATCCCCTGTGTCTGTCACCTTTCCGATCTAATTGCGGTCTTTCTTTAACCCCGAATAACTTTCTCGTCGCTCCTTTTACGCATTCACTTCGTGTTTTGACTAATTCAAAACAATCACAATATTTTTTTTACAGATTTTTCTCCTTGAATTTTTGAGATCATTATCATAGTGAAGTTTTACTTTTTTGTAAGAAAAAACTCCAATTTGAACGAATGTTTAAAAGATCCTAACTTTTTCTTTAAACCGTCTCACTTGATCGACACCATAACTATCACAGTTTTTCGCTCAAATAAAACGATCTTCTCGTCTTCTAGAAACTACACCTCCTCTGCAAAAACACTGCAGCGAGTTTCCCTATCGAACTACCACAATTTTACAGCGCTTTAGTTTCGTTTTCCTGTCGAGCTTTCCTCGGTCAGGATTGTCGAGTTTTAGTCATCGAGTCGATGGATTTGCAGCGAGATTGAGGAACGTACATGAAATTCGGCGTGCTTTTCTGTGAGATGCAGAAAAACTCGCGAATCTTTGAGAAAGATTGATCGTATCACTTCTTTACTCACTCGATTTCCCTTCGCATTTTGTTTCTTTTTGTACAACTCTCTAAAAATTGTTTGGTTTCTTTTCTGTCTCTTGTTTTCTTTTTATCTTTCCTCGTTATTGACAATCATCTGGTCAATCTATCAAATCCCCCTCTTTCCTATCTTCTCTTTTTGACTCACCCATGTTTTCCTCGTTACGCAACCAAAACACTCGTCTCTATCATTCCTTCATAATCAACTATCAGCTATCAAAGTCGATTCTTCGTCATATTTGTGTTGTATCTTAGCCTTTTTTTTCTCTATATTTTCATACATTATTTTTCATGGTTGGTATAATGTTCAATCATTTTTTCACATTTTTCTCTTAAAAATTTAAACGCTTCTGTGAACTCATAAAATTTGCATACAGTTACATAAATTTACAGCCTTGTCATTACCCAAAAAGAATCAGTTATAACAATTTTTTCGCTATGTAAACCAGAATCCAGAATTTCTCTTCTCAGATCATAGATTTTATCGACACCACTTCTCGTGATTATTTTCCTCGATGAATTTTTGCCGAATTTCCCCGTCCTTTGTGCGGAAAACCCGTCGTTTCACTTCGGCCCAAGGACATTTTTGTGTCTTACCGCCTATCAATTCTACTATAATTCTCAATTTCAACAAAATCGACCGACATTTCCATTCTTTATCATGACGCAATCTTATCATGAAGCCTTGTCACTTGCAGATTTCTCATAACCACGAAATATCCCTCTTATCATGATAAGGGATAGTTACAGAATCTTGTCTGGGATATTTATCAATGGCTTATTTCGACGTATCATTATTTTTGCGTTTGTTGACTTTGTGCTGCAATTCTATTGACCTGCCACGCCCTGCAGAACTGCAGAATCAGCTTTTCATAATCGAGTGTCCCGTTGAAAACTTTGTTTCTCTTGCAGTCATTTCCCGAGAACTCATTATGGAGACCAGAGGGAAAAGGCTGTGAAGCAAAGCAGGTAATTCTTCTGGACTATGAAATGTCGACAAACCCGGAGGATACTGGAGCTTCCAGAGCATAGAGAAACTTATCGTTCTTACGATTATTCTAGAACAACAACATTCCGGAAAATTCCGTTTTAATGAAATTATGATGCACCTGTACCAGAATTTTATGAAGCTCATTGATCTCTCTTCATCTATTGACTTGCCTTCTCTAGCAATCTTTTGTTTCGAGGTTTTTGAACAAAGAAGAAGTTACTGCACACCGATTTATTGGTATGTTTGGGGGAAGTCAGTTACGAGAGGGCGAATGGAGGGAGGGTGGAGGAGAGATTAGGTGTGTGCAGGTGAAGTGCGGGTGCAGGCGGAATGGAGTGGAGTCCATTTGATTGCCTGCCTGCCCCTGACCCGCGTTTCGTTTCGTCTTTTCTCTATAGCAGCAGCACCGCCAATCCAGCCGCGACCATCGAGCTCACAGGCAGCAGAGCAGATTCAGCGGGCGCCTAGTAAAATCAACGATCATTATTTTGAACTATCAAAGTGACTTTATCTTGCTCGAAAAAAGCAGAAAAATTTTCTTGAACCATTCATAACTTTTGACATTCTTCCATTTCAACAAATTGAAGAAGTTGTTCAAATTTATCAACAGGGCAGCTTCTAGAATTTTCGTAAATTTCTATGATTAGATTTGGTTTATTATGATCTCCGTACGACTGCAAGTCGCACAGAGAAGTAGCTGTTTCCAACTACTTTTTTGTGCGAACTGCAGTCGAACTTATTGACATACAAGATTGTCGGAGGTGGTGGTTCCGCTAGGTGGTCCATCAGTCGGATTTACAGAGGAGGCAGGTGCATCCATTGTTCCCTCTGTCGAGCTCGGGGCATCAGACGAAGAAGCTACGGTCTTATTAGTGACTTTCTTCGGCTCTTTTTGCGCCGGAGCAGCATATACGACGGACAGTGTGTTGATGGCGAAGAGGACTGCGATGAGCACGATGCAGATCGACAGACGAGACATTGTGGAATGCTTGACTGCAAGGCATGAGATTAGTTATTTTCTAGACTTTTTTTTTTCATAATTGACAGGAGTCATTTCATCACTCGAAAGTTTATCATAATGAGTTGTTCACTTCATTGATTTTGGAAAAATGTTTGTGAAGTTTTCGAAGTTCGGAAGGCATCCTTCAGAGTTTTTGCGTCGAAAGTTCATGGGTTCGCCATATTTTGAGGATTTTTCTTAGGTAGAGGGATGCTTTTTCTGGGTAACTTTGGAAGCTTTGCTGGTTCGATCGCTCTTGAGAAGGCGAGAATCGGTAATGTAGAAGACTGATTTCCCCTCCTTTTATAGTGCTCGATCTTCTAGTAAAGCACTATCTAATGTTAGATAGGCGAATTCGTGCATTTTATACTTTGAAGGATCGTATATTTTTGAAATTCGAATGTCAAAATCTCTTTATATCTCTCGAACTATCTAGTTCGAGCTTCTAGAAATTAGGGAAACCATTATTTCACTATCATTCTCGTCGTGCTTTCATAAAAGCCTTGGTATGGAAATTATTCCTCGTGTATTTGAATATTTTGTAACGTCGTTAGAGGAGAACGCGATTCTGAGCACACCGTGACATCATCAACTCGTAAGGGAGCGTTCGTAGTTAGTTGCAATGCAACTAAGTCTGAACGCCCCTAATATCTGTCGCGCTCCTCTCGTGTCGCTCTCGACTTGTGCTCATCGCGACTCGCGAGTTGCCATGCCCTTCCATTTCTGGATCTCCCCCAAGCAGGCAAATAATCGCTTCAATCGAACATGCCAAAAGTCTCTTGACAATCACTCACCTCCCCTCTTTGTCCTTTGTTTTGTGACCTCACGTCATCTTTCCTACTCTGACCCCGCCCAGTTATTATCGATTTTCTTATTCTGAAACCAACGTTTTTCTTCCTTTCTCTTCATGACTTCGCTGCAAAGTTTTTGAAATTTGATACTTCTTTTTTCGAGACCAAAGAACACGCCGATGTGTGCTGCTCTTTTGATTTGTGAAAGCAATGCGTAAAATATCGAATTTTTCCTTCTTTCTCGATTTTCTTTTTTTCTCCGAAATTATCTCAATTTTTGCTGATCCAACTCCAACATCAGTGCCTCTTTCCTGCTCCCGTCATTTTTCTCCCTGATCATTCACATTTTGCCCCATTCAACTGACCAAACTGCGGAGTCCTCCGTCCGTTTCCAGGCCGTCAATTTGCAATGCGTAAATTTGTAATTCTCTCGTTTTGTTTCGGAATTTCTAGTCACGGCAAAACCTTTGAGTTCTGAATTCCTAAATACGCTCTTCTTCTTTTGCAATTTCCATACGAATGCCGTTACTCGTGCGTGAATTTTTTGACGTAATTTATCAATTTCAGGGATTTTTTTTTTTTCATTTTCTACAAATTTTTTATCGAATTTTTGTTACAGAGAAGGCCGGTGGTGAGTGCGCAGACGTATCGGCTCTGGCGTCGAAGAAGTGAAGCGAAAACGCGCCTCGGTTTGATCGACCTCGGAGGTCTTCAGGTACACGTTTAAAAATTGAGAACATTTTCCTGGAGAAAATAGATCCTAATTCTTCAATGTTTCACGGAAAATTTTTTAAAATCCATAACAACTGAAAAGTAAAGAGTATTGAAATGCTCGAGAAATGTGTTGTAATGCACTACACGAGTCTTGTATATTTCAAAATGCCACTTTACAAAAAGTTCAACTTTTTCCGACAAATGGAATATCTTGCAGGATCGCATCCTTGGCTGCCCCGTCTGATCGTCTCTGTTCGTCTCATTGCTTCTTCTCCCCCTGTTCCTCTGTGATGAACTGTGAATTGAAACATGCCCTGCACTGTGCCGTTCTGCTGACCTGGATCTTCGGATTCGCCTACTTCTGCGGCGTGTTCAGCGAGCCGGACGAGGCACAGGACGTTCCCAAAAATCCTATCGAAAGGTAGATTAAAATTTTTTTTGAAAATCATTCAAGAATAGGGTTTTGCAGATTTCATTTACACTTGTGGTAAAATTTTTAAAACTGAAGTTGCGTTTTATCACCTTTAAAAAACCCTGTTGAAGAAACTTTCTTCAGTTCTTTTCCCTAATGAAACTTCAAAAGCCATAAATTGTATGCATCAGCGTTATTTTCGACATGTAACGAAATAACTTTATAATTGTTATTATTAGCAATCATCGCGCCTGTAATGGCTCTAGAATTGCACGTTACTTCCTCCAAAGGCGAAGGGGTGGTAACTCGATGCAATTATCGCTCATCTCGAGTCTTTTGACAGTGCGAATCGTTCTTTTCACTCGATAATTTAGCATCTTATCAGCGATAAAAGAATTTCCCCTCACTAATTCTGATACGTACATTGTTTGATGAAAGAGGGAAAAATTTCAATGTGTCTGTAAATTTTCGAGAAACCGAAAGAATTTTGGGCGCTGTCTGATTTTGTATTGTTGATTCTGAACGAAAAAGTAATCGATGTTTACTTTTAAAGAAAAATCATATTTTTTAGGAAAAAGAACCAAGAAATGATTTTCAGGTACGGATACTTCTGGACGACATTCCTGCTGGTGCTGCGATTGGCCTCTCTGCTCGTCCTGCCGCAATGCCTTTGCAATCTTTTGGGACTAGTGCTCTTCAATGCTTTTCGGGAAAAGGTTAGCAAATTTAGGAAATTTTTAGAAATCTTGAAGATAAAGATATAAGGTTATCATTACTTTTCAATAGAATATTCTTGTCTCTTGACATTATGTATAAAATGAAGTATTTCGTTTCCCATCTTCACGAGGTTTTCGAATAGTCTAGTATGGTTTAGAGAATTTCCTTTTTAAACTTGTATAATTTGAGGTAGCCCTCAAAGCGGCCCCACTCCTTTCTCCGTTCGTCTGCTTCCGAGTCGTCACCAAAGGAGACTTCCCGCTGCTTGTAAAGGTTGGAAATTTGTTTCAAAATGTTTACTTTTTCTCTAGTTTATACAAATGTATTCAAACGTGCTGTTTTTTTTGCATATTCAAAAGAATTCCCCATTCATAAGATAGACAAAAGACTAGTAAAATGAGAAAACATAGCTTGTTGTTTGAAAATGCGAAAGACCAAAGAAAATACGAAAGTTAGATGCTGACTTCTCTGATCCCCACATTTGGCATAGGGCAGAGACGCAGAGGAGGCTTTTGAATATGAACAAAGTCCACACCTAACTTTCAGAGGAGATATTTTTTCTGGGCATTTTTGAGATCAAGATAAAAAATGCTATACATGCGTGGTTTGATCATTAGGAATTTTGAAAATTCCCACTCCTTGGCAACCCTTGGAAACGACACTTTTTCTCTGAACTTTCCCGAAATAATTCATCAGCATCACTAATTTCTATGGAAAATACAGTTGACTCTTAGAAATTTTTGACTTGTCGACGATAGCGATGATTTTATTCTGTCTTTTCGGCTGTTTTGAGCTAGTCATTTTTGGAAAGGCAGCATGTTGAAGTTCTGAAATGAGAAATATCGAAGAAAAGCAATTCTTATTCAGAAGTGATTTAATCATGGAAATTTTTTCAAAACTCCCATTTGATGTCAGGTCTACTGAAATTTCTAAAATCATTGTAAAATTTGAGGTTCACCCAGGTCACAATATCCCGGATCAAGGCGCGCATTTCTTATGAAAAGAAAAGTGGCATCTTGAATAATAAACGCGTTTCACTCACAAATGGGGAAACGTCGAATAATATAAACGATGTTGACTATGATCTCTGCGTTGAAACGAGAAAAATAAAACAATGAAAATATAAGCATTTGACGATCTTCAAATACTCGATATACCCACACCAACTTGTAATCTATACTCAATTTTCTGCTAAAGATTAGAGGGAAAACGAAGAAAGTTACAAGTTGGTGTGTGAGCTGAAATTGCGAGATTTTGAAAGACAAGTTACGATACGAATTTAGGAGAACATCGAAGAGAATATGAAGATGTGCTACGAGGCAGGCATGGAGAACTTCATCTTCGAGGTCGTCACGGACAGAGCCATCAATCTGGCACCCCAGCAGAGGGTCAGGGAGGTCGTCGTTCCTACCAGCTATCGGTTAGTGAAATGTTATTTATTTTGAAAAATCTAATGACATTCTTAGCACTTTGATGTGATTTTGCATTACGGAAAGTAATAGAAAGCGCACGCCATGAAAAGTTTTTGACTATTTTTTCGCTTTTCATTATGTAAAGTCCACTCGACATTTTCGAAGGCTGAAAGTTTTATGATGTTACAAATCTAGTCCTCAAAATTTAAGAATGATATTTGATGGATTTCAAGTGGCGCTCGTCCTACGCAATTTTTGCCCATGAAATTATGCAATTTTAAGAAAAGAACTTGAAAATGGAGTGATTATTTTGCTTGTTTCAGGACGAAGAGTGGTGCTCGATTCAAAGCTCGCGCACTTCAATACTGCTTGGAAGACGACGTCAACATTCTGCAGGTTGGAAAAGGAATTTTGAATTTTTTTTGTAAAGTCGACAAATTTAGGACAATGACTGGATCGTCCATCTCGACGAAGAAACGATTCTCACCACGAATGCGGTAAGTAGGGATTTTTTAAAATGAAATTTTAGGGTATTTTTTGGAGTAAGAAAAAATCATTTTAGATAACATGAAAAGACCAAGTGTCCTTCCCCTAGCCAAAAAAGCCCTCGTATTCTTTAATATCTTTCTCATGCCTTTTCTGAATTCCCGAAATGTTATTCGTCATTTTTAGATTTGCGGAATTTTGAATTTCTGCGAGGACGGGAAGCACCAATTCGGTCAGGGCGTGATCACCTACGCCAATGGGGAAATCGTCAACTGGCTCACCACTCTGTCCGATTCTTTCAGGTAAATTTCATAAGCTTTTCCTCTCATTCGTTTGTGATCTTTCAGAGTGGCAGATGACATGGGCAAATTGCGTCTGCAGTTCAAACTGTTTCACAAGCCGATCTTCGGATGGAAGGGGTCTTTCGTCGTTACGCAGGTAGATCTTTCTGCTTCCTAAAGATAGTATTTTGGAAATTTTGGTGAAAAATAACAATTCTTTTGGGTATGATACTTGTCAAATATTTTGGCACCGATACTGATATCTGCTATAAAGTCTACTTCCATTTTTGATGAAAAGTAACTTTATTCAAAACTTTGTAGGTAGCAGCTGAAAGAAGCGTGAGCTACGACCACGGTCTGGAGGGCTCGATCGCAGAAGACTGCTTCTTCTCGATGGTGGCGATGAAGCACGGCTTCACGTTCGACTTCATCGAGGGCGAGATGCACGAGAAGTCACCCTTCACCATGTGGGACTTCCTCCAGCAGAGGAAACGATGGTTGCAGGTAAAGCTAGGAGTTGCGAAAACCAACTTCAATTTGAATTGATTTCAGGGTATTCTCCTGACAGTGCATTCTCGTCAAATCGCCCTGTCGCACAAACTCTGGCTGGCCCTGTCGCTCTACGCATGGGCAACTATGCCGGTTACGACTCTGCAGGTTTGTAGCTTCTAAAGCAACGCATGTTTCGCCAATTTCAAAGGTTCATTCCGCTCATTGTTTTTCTTTCTGAACAGAGACGTGCGGAATGGCATTTTGAGATTTTCGGACTGCAGAATGCGGAACGAAATTTTTCTCCTAATTTTCGGAATGGCGGAACGGAATATTCTGCACGTTCTCGTTTCTGAAACATTCATTCAGCTCGCTGACTACCCATTTGGATAGTTCATACACTTTTTCTTCTCTACCAAATACTTCATCTTCAAACTGGGTGAACTTTGTAGAGAAGCCTTCAAAAGAATCGACAATTTTATAAGAAGCGTTGAAATTTTCTCAATTTTCGAGAAAAGACGATAAAACTTACAATTGTCTAATTTTGCAGGTATTCATCTGCCCCCTGTTCCCTCTGCCGCGATGTCTGCCATTCGACTTCGCCCTGTCTTTCGTGGGCGCTGTCAATCTCTACATGTACATTTTCGGTGTCATCAAGTCGTTCTCCCATAAATACAGGTAAATTTGATCCTATTGAAACATTCATTTTTTATCGAACGCCCGATTAGAGTTCGTGTTGGAAAGAGCCAACTAACTTCGTTTAGAATGAGAGCTGCTATCTCCTTTTCTCGCCAAGTTGGAGAGAGAAAAAATGAAGAATAATTTTTGTTTCGAGTACGCTCTTCCCATTGTCCAGTTTGATTGTCGCACTTCGATATGCATTTTCAGAGAAAGGAAAAATGTATTGATTTTTGATGTTGCAGGAATTCCACGTGGCGATTGATACTGTACCTGGTGGGAGCCCTGCTGACGATCCCCTTCAACATTCTGATCGAGAACCTGGCCGTGCTGTTCGGAATGCTCGGCAGGAAAGACCAGTTCTACGTCGTCAACAAGGACGTCCAAACTGTTTAATTTGGTAAGTTGGTTGAACATTTTCATTCATTTTTTAAAAATTTCATTTTCATACCAAATTTGCAAAATCTTGAAACTTATTTTTCATTAAAGGGGGATATATTTTTCAATTTTAGAATTTACGGCTATGAAAGACGAAAATCGCGAACTTCCCCTATCTACTTCTTATGTCATCCCCTCTGCCTGCCACCACCAGTGCACTCAACCTGAATTGCACCAATCATTAATCCACAATTCGACAGGTTTCCTTTTCGATCATTTTCTTCGTCCATTTTGCATTGAGATATCCCAAAACCAATAAAATCGCTTTAAACCCCATTCTGCATCTTATTCATTAATTTCATCCCCTTTTCATTTCCTAGATTTTCCAATTTTTACTTTCCTTTCATGAAATACGTCGTACAACTGATTCAAATCTATTCTACGAGAAGAACTCGTTAAGTTTTATTGAATTAATGCAAAGTTGAAATTTTTCAGAGCATGATAAAATGGGCTACTTATGTTTGTATTTTGTCATGCTCCGAAAAAAACCTAGTTTTCTCATCAATTTTAGTGAAGTCTGACGATATGACCGTTAAATTCATGAAATTCTCATTGAACAAATTTGCACTGCTCTTTTACGTGTTTCATGGACCAATGCGGAAAGTGATTAGGCGTAGGAATTGATTCCGTTTTTTTCTGATTGCTCCAATCGATGTTACATGCAACACAATTTGACTGTGAGTGTTATCTACGAGTACCTATTTTATAGTGGAACGATTATCTAATTTTTATGGTCGAACCAAAAAATTCTCGAAGGAAAACTAGTTAGTATATTTTGGTTCGATCATAATCAAGAATTGTACCGATTTGATGAAGAATTATCGTATTTTCCCTAATTTTAATGGAATATTGAATCCGCTCAGCTCTCCCTTCCCTTTGAAATCCGAATGATGATACTGTCAAAATCAGATCAACTACTTTGTTCTCTTTCAAAATTTAGTCTTTTCCAAAAAATACAATAATTTAGGTAAGCGTAATTTGTAATTTTTCGTACGGGTAGCTTAATTTAATTCAGAACATTTTTATTACCAAAAATCGCCAAGGAAGCGTCATTTTCTAGAGTTAAAGGAAATTTATTTATTTAGGTTTTGTTCGCAATGTTGAGCTTGAGTGATACTACTTTCCTTTCGTCTTCCCGGTTTATCATAATCATTTCGAGTATCCACAATTTTTTTTCGATGTTCTTCCTCTCATTTTGGAAAATTGTTCAGATTTGCAAAGCATAATGTATTTTGCTATTTTCTTTGATCTCGTCCACCTCAGTTTATGTATTTTTGCGAACAATGTCTTTTCTGGCGATTCATAAAAGTTTTATGAAAAATTCTTCAAACTTTAAAAATGCATGTTTATCAGTGAAAGTTCGCAATTCAAGCGAACTAATGCATTTGATGTAAGTTTTCATCACAGACTATTTTTGATAATTGATAAAATTCCACCCGTTTTTCAAACGATTTTTGTAAAAAAGCCAAGTAGATGGTTGATTTCCGTGAATTTTACTATTTTTCTAAAGGTTACGTTCGCCCTTGCTCTTTGAATGTGGTGAGGAACTTCAAGTCCTCTGCCACCAATTTTCATTCCCTTTCGCATTTTCGGTGACTCGAGAACGAATACCGGGCTGCTAAAATAGAAGAGGTAAAAAACCTGATAAATTTATGACATCACAGATGATAAAAGCAATAACCAACTAGGTAAAAAGAAATGACCCGTGTTGATTTTAAAGGAAAACGTGTTTTGATCTACAAGTCGTAAGGATCAGATAAATCGTCGAGCTGCATCTCTGTCATTTCTTTGTTTGGAATGATTCGACGGCGCTCCGCCAGAAGTTCGACCAATTTCTGGAAAAAATTAAAACCTGATCAAGAAATTCGAAAAAAAAATTCTATAACAAATGAACAAATGTAAAACAACAATCGTACCTTAGCATATCTATGCGAATATCTGAATGGCTTTTCAACCTCGTCCTTCTCGACGCATCTGAGTCCGTTGTCGATGTTGGCAGGCAGAAGAGTCGGGAAGAAATCAATGAGTTCATGACGAGGCACCAGATCATGAAGCACGAGCACGCAGTTGTCTGGCAGGGGCTGAATTATTCGAGTTGAGAACAAGTTTTGCAAGAAAATCAATGAATAAAATACTGGGAAAAGTATTTCTTTTTTGCTAATCATGTCAGTTGTGCTCGCGGTCAATTATGCTTCATGAAAAACTACAGTAAATCAAAGAACATGTGATCAAATTTGAGATTTTTTAAACTCACCCTTTGGAAGACGATGTTTTCCGCGACAATCAGAGGCATGCAGAGTTTCTTGTAGTGCATCACGAACTTCTCTTTGAGCTTCTCCGCGTCGCCGGTCATCAAATAATCGAAGACGTCCGGGTAGATTTGCTAAAATTAAACATTTAAGCGAAAATCTTAATTTAATTTTACTTTATTAGTCTGCAGTTCATAGTTGAGCATTTCAATAGGCATTTCACTCCATTTGAACAATTTCCCGAGTCCCTTCGGCGGCTGAGGGCCAATATTCAAACCGAGTTTTCTGAAAAAAAAAATTTAACTTTTCAGAGAAAAAAATCGTTCTAATAATTTCAAGTCGATTTTATATAAAAATAAGTGATGAGGTGAGATGAAAAAGGTAATGCGTCTTCTATGAACTAGAAATTAGAACATTTTTCAGTCCTATTTTTCTAAAAAAAGCAACTCCCATAAAACGCACATTTTGACCCTTTTCAAATGGATATCAGAGACTGTATTCTGAGCAGCTTCGAGCAATTCGACAGCCTCCTCGTAATATCCATGCAGGTCTGCCAAAACGCCCAGATGAACCAGAGTCAAATCGCCTGGATCAATAATGTCTGGAAATTGAGACAAATTATTGAATTTCATGAAAAAAATGTGCAACCTCTGACAGCGAGAATGGAGGGGAAGTCTTGGATTCCCGTGAGCATGTCGAAAGGTTTTCCGTTGTGGATGTTGTAGATCGTGTAGATGCAGAACAGACGAACAGCAAGAGACTGAAAGAATGAGCTATGTCTCTTCTTTCGTAAATCATAATTAAAAATAGTGAAATCGACGAATTTGGAAAAAGAAGATAGATGAATTTGTTGGTTTCAAAGTGATAATATACGCATTGCTGAAGAGAACTTACATTAGGTTTGAAAGTGAGTGCCTGTCTGGTGAGTGACTCAGCCTCATAGAAGGCATTGTTCTGTCTGGCATGCTCCGCCCAGGCACACCAAGCGGGCGAGTTGTACGGGTCGAATGTCAGCGCTCTCTCGAAACACTGGTGTGATTGCGGCTGAAACGTAACAAAATTGATGGAATTTGCATATTTTCATCAACAAATAAGTACATTTCTTTTCCATTCTTACAATGTTTTATTTTTGAAAATGTACGAAAAATTCGTAAGATAGGAAAAAGTGAAGATGTGGTTTGAAAAGAACTACCTACCTTATTGTGGACGAAATAGAAGATGGCCAATCTGACGAGCGCAGCAGCATTCTTCTTGTTGAGTTGCAGAGCTCTGCACAGACAGTGATGCTGCACTGCGTCTGAGTTGCCGCTGTAACGAAGCGCTTCGAAAAGGACTGTCCACAGCTGAAAAGTATTTCTTCCATTTTCGAAGAAGAGCATGGTGAATACAAGTTTGAAGAAATACATAGTATTTAAAATGACGGTTTCATCTTTTTTCGTAAATCATTCTGGAAGAAAAATGTGAATAATTGCCACGAATTACTATTTCATGGTCTACAAAATGAAAAATGTCAATAAAATTCAGTTGTGAAGCATTTCATAAATCTTGTAATATCAGTAATCTCTAAATAAAAAAATAACGAACCTTCGACTTTTCAGCGCTATTCTTCGACATTCCAATTGCAGTCTTCAAACACAGAGCAGACCTGATAATTCTCATGACATCAAAAAAATCGAAGGGAATTACTTTTCGGCAAATTCCTTGTTGTTCTCCAATTTGAATTGCCTGAGCAGAGCGATAGCCAAATCGTACCAGGACAACACTGAGTTGCGGTTGATTTTCAGGGCAGCCAGGTAGTAGAAAGAAGCTTGGCGAGCGGCAGAAACACGGCAAGTCACGTCCCACGATGGGTTCATCTGGGAATTGCTTCAATTTTGAAAGATAACTAATTAAAAAATAGCATTTCGTAGTTTGTCGAAGAAAAGTTACCTCTAAAGACTTGATGAAGCCAGCATTGAAAACAGAAGCCTTCAACAACGCGTCGCCAGCCAGTTTGTAGGCCAAGGAATACGGTGGCTTCTCAGAAATCACATTCCAAAGGAGACGGAAAATGTTCCTGAAAATAAATATCTTGTTTTCTTTTAAAAAGTGAAAGATTCACTTCAAAATTAGCTGCTTTTCGCCGGCAGATTTCACACCTGCATATTGTTTGGCATTGATCTGAAAATCGACTTTTGAAGTTTATTCTCAACCTAAAATACCTGGATTTCAAGAAGATCGACGACAATGTTTGCCTCTGAAAGATAAAGCCGTTTGTCAAAAAATGAACATTGAGTACCGCTATGATTCTGGCGTTTTTCCTTCCAAATTGCGCACTGCTCGAGGGCCTTCTCATAGTCCTTCAGCAGCATCAGAACACGAATCAGCGAAATCGCGTGGTGACTATCCTGAAAATGTCATTGAAAAATAATAAAATAGTTGAAATTTACCGGGTCGGCAGTCAGAATCTTCTTGTAGGACTCAGCAGCGGCTTTGAGGTGTCCGTTCTGTTGATAGGCATAGGCGAGAAGACCCCACCTTTGCATGCAGTTCGGATTCTCAAACATTATCGATTACAAACAGAAAGTGGAAATTCGAACTCACTTTCGATTTCAAAGTTCGTGTTATGAATTATGAAAATGTTGAACAAAGGTATACCTGAGTAGTCAGCAACTGCAGTTTGTTGATGGCTTTAATGTAGTTGCTCGTCGCCAGGTACAAACTGAGAATATCTTTTTCATTTTTAAGAAAATGATCAAACCTGGCCAGTCTCTCAGTAAGCCATTCTGCCCTGTGCACTTCAGAGAGTGTCTCCAAATATGGCAATCTTTCCAGTGCAGAAGCACCCTTGGAAACGAGCAAATCATCCAGTTCACGGACATATTCAGCGTTCGAAGGCTGACAAATTTCAAAGATCATTTTTGAGGGAAAAAAGTATTACCGCAAGTTTGACGGATCTCTCGAAAAGCGCTTTTGCCTTGGCTGGATTCTTCGCTTTGAGCAACTTTCCCAGGAGGAAGAAGGCTCGATCACAGTGCACATCGAGCTTGCCTGCCTGAAACATGTTCATTCTTTTCAGAAGAATAAAAATAAAGCAACAACACACAAGCAGCTCTGAAAACGTGAATTTTGACGAAATGAAATTGACTAACGGATGAAACTCAAAAATCAAAATTTGACCTCAACCAAGAGTTGCAAGGGACTCTGTTTGGCAGCGATCTTCACTTCAGCAGCAATCAGTTTGTCCTCGCACTTCGCGTCCTGAGCATTGCCCAATTCATCGGCCAATTTCAGCACATCTTCATCGATTCTCGACTCGGCAAGGGCTCGAGATAGACTGCAAAGTCGTTTATTTATTTTTTTCGGAAAATTATCTACCTTTCCCGCTTTAATTTGCGAGCTTTGTCCTCGGGACTTGCAACATCTTCAGACGGTTCGTCCGCTTTTGTATCTAAAATTCCAAATAAAACCGCAAAGGAAAAAATCAGTTTTCTTTCAATTTTTGACGAACTACAGATTTAAGTATTTCCTGCTTACCACTAGGGCTGTCAGCCATCGTGAGGACGTCGAATGAGAAGCTTTTGAATTCTAAAAATCGTGAAAAATCACAGAAATCACGGAAAAAATCGATGAAGAAATTCAAAATCGAGCCAAGCCCCGCCCCCTTTTTCTAACGACATTCACTCCGCTGCTCTCATTTTACGCTCTGGCCTATTTTTCCCTCTTCGACCACTCGTTCCTAATTTTCTTCAATTTTCTCTAATTATTCCCCGTCAATTACCCTCTAATTATCGCTAATCAGTCTAATTTCAGGTAATCCGCAATCATCGAGGACTTCTGCTACAATGTCTGACGCAGAAGGGTGATTATTTTACGAGAATATTAGAACAATTTTCAAAAATCCAAAACGTTCTGGAATTTGAACGATCTGGAACTTTCTAGAGAAGAAATATAGAAAATTAATTTAAATTTCAGAGGTGAGATTAAAATCCCATCTAATGCCCCGGCTGCTTCTTCTACCATGGACGTTCAGGTAAAAATTCAAGGAAAAACATTTTGCGGCCTGAATTCTTCACGCAAGATTAGGAGGGCGTTATCATCAGTGTGAGCCTATAAATTTGAAAAGAGCTTCACTCGGGGGAATGCTTCCAGTCTTTCGTGGATCCCCCGGTCGCTGATTATTAGCCCGTTTTCTCTCGTCTGCCTCCCAATAAGAAATGAATGCGATTTTTCAAAAGTATTGTTTCTTTTGCAGTCTGCCCTGAAGGCCGTTCTCCGCTCGTCTGGCTTCGCTGACGGTCTCGCCAAGGGACTCCACGAGGCCGCCAAAGCCCTCGACAAGTAAGCGAATTCTACGAAATTTCGGAAAAATGCGTAAAATGCAAAGTTCTCGAGTTTTACAAATACGCACAATAGAAAGAAAGGCTTTTGTCCCCTTTTGCAAAGGTTTTAGATAATTTGTGCAATAGAAACATGCCGACTTGCCACACGCGAGACTCCTCGCTGAAACAGTCGAGTCTTGTGTGCCAAAGGAAGCGGACAGTTCTTGTGAAAGTTGGAAATTAACCTTTTTCCCAAAATTCGATCCACAATCCTCAGAAAATGTTTATATTGAGAGAAAAAGTGCATATCACCTTCTCAAAAAGATGTACACTATTTTATGCAGGATGAGTTTTTTTTTGTGCAAGTCCTAAAAATGAATTTTTTATTGAATGATTTTGCAGACGCGAGGCGCACTTCTGTGTGCTGGCAGAGAACTGCGATGAGCCCGATTACGTGAAGCTGGTGGAGGCTCTCTGCAAGGAACACTCCATTCCACTCATCAAGATCGCTGACAAGAAACTCATCGGAGAGTGGTGCGGACTCTGCAAGTACGACAAGGAGGGCAAGGCCAGAAAGGTTCGTGCTTTGCCAAATAGAAAAGAATAATTTATTGATGAAAGAGTTGAAATGAAAAATCCTCGGAAAGAACCACTTGGTGAAAAGTACAATTGCTATCATTTTTACACAACTCGCAAGTTTTTAAGGCAGAAATGATATGAATTGCGCATGTCTTGCTAAAACTTGAACTTCAACCAGAATTTAGAAAAATTTGAATTGGGTTTAAAAATAAATCCTACTAAAATTGTTCAAAAAAATATTTTTAGGTTGTCGGCTGCTCGTGCGCGGTGGTGAAGGACTACGGCAACGAGGAGCAGGGAAAAATCGTCCTGCAGCACTATTTCGACTCGAAGAAGTGAGCAGTCGAACAGTCGGTCCGTCAGATCAGAAAACTACAAATGCGGAACACCTTCTGCATCATAAAAAAAATCCCTATTTTTCTTATTTTTCCTTGTTTTCTCTTGTTTGTTGATTCCTGCCTTTAAAAAATTAAAATAAATTGTTTTTCTTCTAATTTTTTCGGTGAAATGTATTGAATAGAAAAGGTAAAAAATTAATCCAGAGACCCTTATTTGGAACAAACAATTGCTTCTTTTATGCTATGTTTTGCCACGTCATGCGGGAGAGAAAGAGAGGGATCTCTTTTCCTTTCTGAAGGCTGAATTTTGAATGAATCCTCCAGTTTCTAACGATTTTTTGTCACTTTTCAGAAATCTCGAAAATTACGTCATTTTTTAAAAATTTTTAGTGAAGCGGGTAAAAGTTATTTTAAGTAAATTCGGAGAATTACTCATTTCCTATATTGAACCTGATCTTTCAAGAGAAATTACAAACCGGAAATCGATTTTTCGTAAATAAATCGTAATTTTTTCTGTTCCCTGTTCAAATTATTAATAAAAGTTCTTAAATAGAGAAGCGATATGTAATAAAGATGCTATCTAACCATCATTCATCATATTGCTCCTATTCTTTCCTAACACGCTTCATATTTGGAGCGATTGATCTAAAAGATCATCTCTAATGCCGAATTCTTCTAATGATGATAATCGTAGATCTAACGAGAACCCGAATTCGAACAAGAACGACAACGCCAAAGAACCTGAAGAAGTGGAAGACGTCAACGTCAACATTCTTTCCAGACGAGGCGACGTCGACAAACAAGGTAACGTGATTTCTCTCATGAGAACATGAGTTATGCATGGCTTTTCTTTGATCTGGATCCTTTCTGGTTTTCTGGAAAATTTCTAATGTTACTAGGCTGCAAAAGTGAACTCCCTTATCGTGGCAATGATTTTCTTTCAAGATATGATTTCCAGAAGAAGACGCCGAATCGATGCTACCGAAAACGGTGAAAGATCGACTGCAGCCTGATGTCCACTTACTCGGATGCAATATCACTCACAAGTAATTTCCAGCTTACTTCTTCTTCTTCTTCTTCTTCCAATTTGACATTTTCAGACCACTATGGCTTCAATTTACTCTGCTGACAGCAGCGATATTCGTGCTCTACATCGGGTACGGGTACATGCAGGTTGGTTTCAAGACGAGGCGTCAAGCCATCGAAAAAGAGCCTAATCTTCAGGAGCTGATATTCAAGCTTCCCGGAATGAAGCCTTTCGGCTGGTACCTCACACTCGTCCAGTTCATCATCTACAGCATTTGTGGACTCGTAGAGGGAGGCTGCTACCACGACACCAGGAGAAAGTATGTTTCTTCCCCATTCCAAAGCATTTCTCATATTTATGGACTAGTTTGTGATTTAAAAATGTTTTTTCAGAGTTCCAATGAAAATCTACGTCTTGATAGCACTTTTCACTGTCGCTACAATGGGACTCTCAAATGCTTCGGTCGGTTACTTGAATTATCCAACTCAGGTACTATTGCGTTTTCCCTTCTTTTATACTTTTATATAATTCGGGTTTTCAGGTGATTTTCAAATGCTGCAAACTAATTCCCGTGCTGATTGGTGGCATTTTGATACAAGGGAAGCGATACGGGTTGCTGGATGTTATTGCGGCTTGTCTCATGAGTTTGGGTAATTGTTCTGAGATCATTAAAATTAAGAAAACTTGGAAGGAGAAATTCTTGGAAATTCAAAAGTCATTGTAAATTATTGACGCAGGAGTATTTTCAGGAATCATTCTGTTCACTCTAGCTGACAACAAAGTCTCCCCGAACTTCGACCCGCGCGGCTACATCATGATTTCCGGAGCGCTGCTCGCCGATGCAGTCATAGGCAATGTGCAGGAGAAGAATATGAAGAAGTACGGGGGATCCAGTAATGAAATGGTCAGTTTTTTCTAAGAAATTTTATTATTTTTTCGGAATCATAAATTCAAAACTCATGTTGCTGCACAGGCTTTTTTCAGGTCCTCTATTCATACTCGATCGGAGCCGTCTACATTTTCTTCCTAACAATTGTCACCGGCGAAATTTTCGATGCCGTTCCATTCTTTTCCCGAGTAACTTTCTTTCCAATTTATTTTTCAAGCAATTGTAATTCAGCACATGATGAAGACATACGGTTATGCAGTGATTTTCGGACTACTCGGGTATTTGGGAGTGAATGTCGTTCTGACGATGGTTAGGGTAAGTTCAGGTTTTAAGAGTATGAAAAACAAATTTACCTTGTTGTGTTATTCATGCGGTTTTTATGGAGGAGTTATATAGACTTGGATGCTAACTAAACGAACTCCCTGATAGCCGCAAACTTTATATTAACACATGCTGATTTTTATTGAACTGGAAGTTGTCCTACACTTTCCATTTCAGGTTTGTGGCGCTCTAGTTGCAGTTACGGTAACGACTCTTCGGAAGGCTGTTACGATCGTTCTGTCGTTCATGCTCTTCTCCAAGCCATTCACCGTGGAATACATTTGGGCCGGTCTGATCGTTCTACTCGCTATTTATCTCAATTTGTACAGGTAAATTTTATTCGTATACGAAATGCTTCAGTGAGAATTGATCAAAATATTAGGAAGGTATTCCAATTTCCTGACTGCAGTGTCTCTTTACAAGTCGTCTTGAAAATCGCTTCTTGTAACGAAATGCTTCACTCTTACTAAAATGTTGCATTCTAAATTTATTCTTCTCACTTTTTAATTGACATATTTTGAAGGCAAGTTTCAGCAAGAACAAAGATAAATGGGACCCAGTGATTCGTCGTTTGGCTGCTCGAATATTCGGCTTCTCGTCGGGAGTGCAGCACAGAAGAGCTGATGAGCACATGGTCTGATTTACCTGTCAAATGCGGATTTTAGGTTTTTTTCTTAATCATTTATTCTAAGCTTGAAATTACGCCTGATTTGCAAAATTACTTGCCTTCGCTTTATCATGGAGCATTTTTAATTTGCCTACCTTCTAAATTATTTTGTGAAGCGGAATTTTCTGAAGGTAGGTAAAATGAAAATTTTGGGTACAAAATGGATAAAAACGCATAAAAACGATATGATAAGAAAAATGTATTACAAAATTTTGAAAAAGTGACTCATATCGTATGGTTTGTAGATTTAGCATGAAACTACGGGAATTGTCGACGATAATAATATAGACTTTGTAAAATTGAATTGCAAAAAGAAGGTAATCTTTATGAAAATCAAGATTTTTTTTACAATTCAATACGTTTTCCTGGGTGATACGCCTTTTTACTAGGATATGCAAGTATTTGTAAAATTTCTTGTGATAGAATTTCTTTCTCACAACAACAAACTGTGATCGAGTATAATTTATGAAAATGTAAATGCAAAAGTAATAAACTATTGCCAAGTATAACATTTTATTCTTTTAAAAGTAATTTCTTTAGAGTTAATAGATCACAAAACTTTACCCTGATTTCAAGCTAGAATAATATCTTATCAAGTCTGGAGCACGAAAATTTCATGTGTCAGTGTAAATGCACCTTCCAAACTTGACAATATCGCGATGAAAAATCTCAGCTAAATCGTAATTTTCAAAATTACGTAAAATTCCTAAACTAAAAGATATGAGGTGAAATATTCGAAAATGCAACATTATGAAAAGCTATGGCAAAGTTATGACTATTCTGAAAGACTCCTAAAATTGACAAAAAAAAATCCAGAAAGACGATTATCTAAAACTCGTAATTTGATGGACTCTAGTTTGAAAAATAGATATCATAAAATCATTAGTGTAAGAAATATTGAAGAAAGTAAGAAAATGACTATTGAAGGTAAGGAATTGCGGTATGGGTTAAAATTGGCTTTATCCGCGAGCTCCCCTAGCGCTTCTTCGCCCTCTTTCAGGTCGGTTTCTATTCGATCGTAGGAATCCTAGAATATAGGGTTCTTTTGAACATCTTATCCAATTCTTATTACAGTTCTCTCAAGATGGAGAAAAATTATACATAATTACTGATGGAGTATTTTATTCCCATTTTTGATTGAAATCACTTTAGCTGATTTTCTAGATTCCTTGCATTAGTTTAAAAATGATAGAAACATAAAATTACAAAGAACACAACTCACTGATAGCATTTTCCCGATCCTCGTTAGCTTTTCATTAGTGGCTATTTCATTGAGAATAGCTTCGGTTACATTCCTTTTTTGTATTGGCACCCACGCCACGTCTCGTTTGAGCAGTCGAAGAGCTAACAATAATGAAGATCAGAATTTCCTGAGTTAGAAATAATAAGATACCTGAACTGCTGGATTCTGCAGCTTGAAATTGCATTAATAGGTAGAATACTAATATCGTTGCTGGTGGCATGATTATGGCTCGATTCATCTCAAAACGGAAACCACTTGCACTCTCAATGTTGAGTGATAGGAAATGGAAATGGAATGCAGACTGAAATAGGGGAAATTTAAATTGAAAGGAACGCGTAGATAGAGAAAGAAAGAAATGATGAAAGACTGAATATGTGCCGGAAAACATTATTTACACGCTTGGACTGGTGACCATGAAATGATGATGAAGGATAGATGAAAGAATAGAATAGCCACAGCCAAATTGGCTTAATCTATCCTATCCACAATGCGAAATTCGCTACCAAATTTAGAACACAACAACACTATTGTTGTTTTGTCTCTCGAATTCGGAAAATTCTTACAAACGATCAAACAAATGAGGAAGAATGTTGTTCATTTCCCACGAAATAACCATCTCATTAAGATGTTCGAATTCCTCAAAACTTGTCTTATTTTTCAGATGTTCAAAGTAGACGCGTATAATTAGAGTAGAAAAAAGCAAGTGAATCAGAAAGGGTTCAATTTTTCCAACATTTGGAAGATTTTTTCAGACGGGTTTATACTTCGTGGGAAACGAACGATAGAATAATGGCGTTAGAAGAAATTCTCGTAATTAACGACAAATTCACACATTAGACTGCGTCAAATCGGAACAGGAATAGCAAATGTACTGACAGAAAGGATAAAGTTTCAATATAAAAAAAGTGAAAGTCGAATTTAAAAGCGAGAGAATAAAAGTGAGAGAAGAAAAGACAAAGGGATTGAGCCTGAAATGCGGTTAGAAAAGGCAATATCGAAGGGGAAGGAGAAAGAGGGAGAAAAGGGGAAGGAAAGGGTGGTGAAGGGCAAGAAGACAGAACGCTGACAAAGAGATGCCAATAGCATTACAAGTGGACATCCATTTATGGCCAAATGAAATGAGAAAAAGGGTAGATATTGCTCATTGGGGAAATGGTTGATTTTCATGGCAAAATTCGAGCTTTTTTTCCTGTAAAATATACCACTAAAAAGAAATCTATGATATGATGATGAAGGTGGCCGCCAAATGGTTTGAAAACTAAAATTAACTGAAAATGACATGGAAAGCTTGATCTTCATAATAGAATTTCAAATTTTGACAAGATAGTGTGTTATAAAGCTGATCTTCATAGCAACAATTCTAGCTTTCTGCATAACTCTTGCACAAATCATCTGGAAGGTCATTCATTTTTGTATGGAAAAAGTCCGCACATCAAAAATGTAAAGAATCCAAGATAAGCGCAACGAAGAGCCTAACGATAAAGAGATAAAGGAAGGGATAAAGAATAGAACGGAAGTAAAGTGAAAAAGCCTCGGAAAGCTGAGGGACGAGACGGAGGACGGGGGGTCCGAAATGATGAAATGACGAAATTTGACACCTCGAAAAATGCAGAGGGAGGGATGAAAGAGATACAGCTCAGCGCACATGATATACATCGATCATGACAAGCGAGAAGCCGACAGATTTGATAATTCAATCCATCTAATTCATTCAGATCGAGATTTTATACATCCAGTGTTATTCTTTGGCAAAAATAGTGGAGAAGAGTTGCAGTAAAAATATGTCAACACGAAAAAAGAAAAGCTAATTTGGTGTGATGCACAAGATACAAATGCAAGGCAATGGTAAAAGTTTTCCATTTAGGCTTGAGTAATCTAATTTTAGAAATGGTTTGATGAGTGAGAAAGCAAATTTCCGAAATTAGATTGATTTTGAACATTTCGTCGAATTGTTTGTTCAAACATTGACTTTTCGTTCGAGATTTCAAAGAACTAGGTTTCGATTAGACAAATTTCAAACAAAGGTTAGTTTAAAAAACGCGTAATGTTTAAAGGGACAAGATATCGATTCGCAATTGTAGATTATTCAAAAGTTTGAATAAGGAAGGAGGGGGGACCTATGGAGGGGATAAATATATACAAAACTCGAAAAGATAGAGAATCTATATGGGATTAAAAGGATTATGAGAATATGGGGGATAGAAGGATCTGGCAGCTAAAGCTGCGAAGAGGCACAAAAAATGCGAGAGAAGTCACAAAGAGGAGGTGCTAATAGATTAGAAAAAGTAGAAAAGTGCAAATCCTGCAAATGAAATGCGAAAAAGAAAAAAAAAAGCGACTGGAAGATAGAATAGCAGCAAAATAATAAGCCAAGAATACATTGAACTAATAATTCGATTTCAAGTATAGCATTGTAGAAGTAATTACTTTTGAGAGCAAAGCATATGCAAAAATCAGAAGTTAGCTTCTACGAAAGTTAATCTTCATCATGATTTGTGCGAAGTTGATCTTCATAAATAATAATAACAAGATCGATCATTATTTTTACGAACGAAGTGCATGAAACTTTTCATGGAAGGTGCAATAAAAGATGAAAAATAGAGACCCTTTCTTAGGGAAAGATCGAAGTGCTGAAGTTAGAGTTGAATGAAAACGTCCATCTGTATAACAATATTTGAATCATTGTATGTCTGGTTTATGAGTTAGGAAGTGTGAGAGTTGGATTGGAAATGGGCAGAAAAGGGAACGAGAGAGAGAGAGAGACTAGAAGCTGACTGGGCATTGCATCGGCCACTTATGCTTGCTGAGCTGTGTGGGTTTGAGATGCGGAGGGCATTAGCATATGCAATCACTGAACGGAACATACAACAGAGGGAGAGCACATCTCCGGAGGGGATAGCTGAGAATATGCAACCATCAGCTACAACATACGAGAGAATTTATTAGGAAGCAATAAGAAGGAAATGTTGGAGATCATTGAATGTGAAAATCATAGAAAACATATTTTAGAAAGTGCTTTTAAAATGATAGATGAAGATTATAGTTAGAAAGAAAAAAATACTGTGTATTTTTCCCCTTTGATTAATCATACACTATCTATATGCTTATATCTTGAGAATAGAAGTGGAGAAGCGTAAAGAAGGAATGAAACGTGGGTTTATGAGATTCGTGAAAATTCTGCGTTTCATTTATAACTTGCTAGTCATTCAATCGAGAATTAATCGAATAAACAATAATCAAAAGCAAATTGAAATTATTCCAACGCAGGTGTGAAAGAATCTATTTGAACCAGAACTAAATTTCAAATACTCTCCATTGTCTCCGAGATGAACCCTTGCAAATAGAAGGGGAAGGGGTACTCGCGAGCCTTAGTCTATATGCCTGTTCGTTCTTGTTCTCTCTTTCTCTTATTTTTTCTAGTCTCGATGCGTGCGTCTCGCAGGCTATAGACGCAGAGTGTGCATATGACAAGGCTCATCTCGAGAACAATGAAAAGTACTGAAAAGATAGAGAATCCGTGCATCGAATAGACGTAAAATGTAGGATAGGCAAATTTATTACCACTTTGAATTCATTATTTTGAATAAAATATTCTTTAAAGCAAAAAATTTCGAGGTATCTGATAAATAGGTCAAACGATTTGGAAAAATTCTAGCTTTTGGCCTGAGATAGAACCATCTGCGCCTTTGAAATGCGCGACATTTAAATCTGCACATAGCCTCTAAATGGTAGTTTAGTTTTAACATCATAGATCTTTAAGTTTAAAGAGTTTTTAATCAACTTTATTCAATTAAAATCTGGATATGCTCTGATAAACGACTGATCTAACGTCTTGTTGGTTGATCGTATTCCTTCGAGCATTGATATCATCGACTTGTGATATTCTAGGACCATCCGATCGCAGCTTCGTCTTTTTAATTTTATGGACAACTTAAATGGCATTATTTATAAGATTTAGAAAAAAAAACTTGAAATTCGCCTTCTCTTTTCTGCGTCCTTTTCATGTTCGCTCCACCCTTTCTCTCTAACTCTGATTGTCTGCCTCTAGCTTCGCTTAGCTGGAGTCAGATAAGTAGCGTCAGCAAGAAAGATAAAGGAAAATGTGGAAAAGACGCAGAAAAGAGAAAGAAAACGTAGATATCTATTTAATTTAGTGGTTATGTATGAATTACTTGATATGAAAAGGTCATAAGAAGCCGTCCTGTATGAATCATTGTATAGTAGTAATGTTAAGCATCCACAACTGCCATGTATGCCCATCGCCAAGAGGATAAAGTTTTGAAAATCTAATAATTAAAAATTCAATTAATCATTCTATCTGATAACACCTGGTAGGCAAACGTCGAATGTGAAAATAACGATTAAACATATGACGGGAATTACTAGAACTAACATGTAGACTATTGCCTAAAATAGATATGCTAAATTGAACATCGATAAGCCTTCATACTTCCATAATCATAGCCCATTGAAAGCGTTTCTGAAGCGTTTTGGTTCGTTCCGATATCTTATGTGATGTTGAGATAATGTAATACGTCATTCCACCGAAGAAGTAATACAAGGACGAGATAACAACGAAATACAGAGTCGCCAATTTGACAGACGTCATGAAGGCAACCGTCGAGGCTTCTGGATTAAATGAGAATGCTAGTGTTCGATCTTCCACGATTCTTGGGTTTAGACATTTATGATTCATCTGAATTTTCGAAGTTCACTTGGAATTGATGAACTTTCTCTAACTCTAACAACTTCTTGCTTCGTCGCCTCCTGATCTGGCAAAGTGAGGTAGAGTAATGGGAAAATAGGTCCTATCGAAGCGGCATATAAGAAAAGCACGACTATGGTTCTAAACTTCTCGCCGAAAAATTTCTGGACAGCAGTTTTAAAGATAGTGGTGAAAATTCCTATGTGGAAAACATTATTGTAGACAGACAACTGTATGAATCTGTGATAGTGCAGGTGTCCGATGACGTTCCCAGCGAAGAACAGAAGAACTATGCCTATTCCGAATAAATTGCAGGTACTAAAGTAACCTGATTATGAAATTCATCCAACGAAGAGATGTACCTGATACCCATCATCTCCAAGATGCCCTCTGCTTGACCAGCTGGAATTGGTAGAAAGAGCACCGGTGTTGACAGGAACGTGAAGAAGACCTCAGTGGCGAAGGAGCTGGGATTTTTACAGTTTAACATGATTTCGTTTTCTATTTCTATTTTAAATAGGATGAATCTTCATCTTGTCAACCAGCAAAATGTTAGCATGTGGATGAGAATACGCACAATCATTGCTTTCAATTCGAGGCTTCTTCAGAAGAATTTACCTTTCCGTCAATGGAATCGTATTGTCGTTATTCCAGAAAAAGTTTCACTTTTCCAGAAAATTCAATCAGACTAAGTTAATTTAAACAAACCAACACCTCCCAATATGTAACAACAGCTTGTTAGAAAATTTCTTTGCATACAGCGGAGTCTTCGTAATGACAGCATAGAACATAACCAAATGTAGCGGAAGTCCGAAGAATATCGTAAACCCGTGCATAAAGTAGATGTAGAGTACAGGACGAGCAAACTTCTCGTCGGTGACATTCATGCTGGTGAAACTCGCACAGAAACTCGACTATTGTAAACTAATCGATTTTTGGCAGTTTTTCAAACTGGTGTGTAGATTCGAAGAAAACTGAAAACCAGCTGCTCATTGAAATTGTGATATTAGGCTTTTGTTAATTAGTAAATTTGATAATCTTATTCAAGTCATAAATTCTATACAATTTTTATTAGAACACTAGGAGAATAAGGCACACCATTTATCAACAATACTTAATCTTTGAGACACTAATATGTGCAAAAATCAGACTTAGGGAGCACTGTCGTCAAACGAAAGAAATATACAGGGAGTAGGTTGCATGAGAAAATTCATAGATGTGATGATTACACAATTCCAACTCTTTTCAGTTACAATTACCCTTCATCACTTTTGGATGTCTTCGAGAGTTTCCTGCATCATGTTCATTGAATAATTATTACTTCACGATATTTATTGAAAGAATAATTATTTTAGATGAAACTAATGACAATCATATCAACGAATTTAATTTTATTGTCGACGACTGGCAAATACTCTAAACATAAAAGTCGTTAAAATTTACAACTAATATCCAATACAAAAGTTTTCGACAATTTGAACATCAATAACAGGTAGAGATGGGATATCGAACTAAAGGTTCCTTTCTCTTCAGAGGGAAGAGTCTTATCATTGTACTATAGTCGTGTATATAAGCTCGGTTATTCGAATATGCATTCAGCTGAGAAGACAGCAATCCTTGTTAGTACGATTAGTGCGCGTTTTCTTTCCAGCACTTTCGCTGGTCGCAGGCAAGTTTCTCAATATTCCCACTTCTCGCCATTTATTCATTTGCGGATCGTATTCCTCGATTGAATTACAAAATTTTGCACATGGAAATTGTTGAAATCTAAATTAGCAATTATTTCGTATAAAAATATACAAAATCTCAGCTCACCCTCCGATTGCATACAGTTTTCCGTTAGCGACAATGAGCGAATGGTAATATCTTGCATAATTCATATCAGCGATTCGAGAAATTCGACTGTTAACTGGAACTGAGGGGTCGAAACACATACAGGATTTTACTACATTATCATTAACTACAAATCCACCACTAAATATATAATGATACATTTATATCATACAAAATTAACGACTTTATTCCTCCAGTTATGTAAATTCTTCTATTCAGCGATGCAACTCCGAATGAACTTGATATTTCTGAAATCTCTCCGATTTCAACCCATTTCCGTTCATCGTCTGATAATCGATATATCTTTTTATTATCAATAACTGAATATCCTTGATTACAATAATGAATATGCTATAATATGACCGTATAAAATTCCATCGCATGTTATTGTTTGAACACTACTAAGCGGAAGAGGAAAATCAGGTCCTGTTTGCCATTGTCCATCGATGAAAACCTGAATTAATTATTTCATGGACTTTCATTCGATCTTCTTACATCAACTCGACTCGTATATCTCCATGTTTTAATAGGATCCTCTCCACCCAAATGATACAATTTGTCTTTGAAATAAGCCACAGATGCACCACTACGCCATTCAGGAGGATCTGGATCTGTAAAATTCTTTGAATCGACTATTCATGGATTTGTTGATAAGACCTCTTGAAATTTGTCGAGTATCCAAGTCAAAGATTTCAAATGATTTATTTACGTCGTTAATTCCAAAAATCTGAAATCAGATATTATCAAAAATAACGAGCATAAGAGTTTGCTTTATTCTGTGTAGTTGCTGCTTGAAATGGCCAATAACAATTGTGGAACTGTGCAATTCCTTCTACTGAACAGGTAAATGAATTGAATAAGCATATTCTTCCTTCATATTGTTTATCACTATTTCGATGGCAAACTAAATTATTAAGAATCGTTTCAAAGTCTCTTAGTTTTTAGAATAATTTCTTACGATAGAATAAAATTCTCCTCTCGGGTGCCATCGGCAAATGTTCCTTGATTATTTGCATCATTCGCTTGTTAGTCCGGGCCAATTGTCTCAGCTCTTTGAATTCGGGATATTGGCAGATCAACAATATAACTTCGACTGGTAAATTGGCTAACATCTTTGTTAAGAGACCTGAACAATCAGCATAGCATTATTTCGAAATGAAAACAGTAAACGAGTATTGATTGAGTGAGAAAGTCTGCAATTAATGAGTTTGAAATTGATCACTGAAGAACGGAGAATGAAACTAGTAAATTGATGTTTAGGAGTTTTATTAGATTAACAATCAATTCCTAAAACTTAAAGATGCATGCTGAAATATGTAACAAATCTGGTTGGAGATAGATGTAGGAGTTGTCAGATAATGATTCGCAGTAGTGTATTGATAGTTGCCTCTCAAACTTAGGTAATTAAACCCTTTATTAATAAAAAGAAAAATACAAAATATACAAAAAAATTTTAATTGATATGCGGCTGCCTATTGAGGTGACTGTATCATCAGAAAAGGCAGCCCTTCCAAAGCGAATAGACAGAAAGGGATGTTTTTATTTTAAAGAAGAGGAAATATACAGAATCTATCTGCCTATGATTTAAGGCGCAGAGCAAAAAGGAAAGCTCTGTTATAAAAAGTCGTGATTTTCACGATATAAAGATCGATTTATCGACAAAATAAAAACTATCCGTGTATTTGCTCTTATCGGTTATAAATTATATAGTAGAGGTAACGACGCAAATGCACACCTCGTATCACCAAGTTCATTGAAAATGCATTCATATGTATCCAGGTTACGAGCAGGTGTTTAGCACAGAATATAATTTAAAATATTAATAACATCGGTTTTAGATGAATTCAGCAAAATATCTCTGTTGAATACATAACAAGAAGATCATTTTATGAGCGTTGCAGATATATGTAACCGCCACAAATAACTTGATTGGATGTTTCACCTGACATACAAATATGAGTCCATCATGATTGCCAAAAATGTGTTTGAGTTCTCTAGTTATAGCAACGATTTCTGGATAGATGAATCTGATGACCAGAGAAAAAGAAGTTGATTCACGATTTCATTTTTAGGATGCTAGAAGGTCGACGATATGCATTCTTCAGGCGGTAGGAATATTTCATAAAATCTATGGAGTTAATTTAAAGCATATCAAAGCCACCATTTACAGCTCTACTTTTTCAACTTCCAAAACGACTATCGCATCAAGAAATATACGCGACTGATCATAATGATTTGTACCTGAAATCATCTCGATTCCTCAGTTTTACAATCTGTCAGTGTAGTCATTCTGAGCGAATATAAGGTCATTCCGTGTAGTTCAAGCCTTTTTCATCGAGTCCAGAGTAAAACATGTCAAATTTGATCTAAAACAAAAATGTCTAGGTATTTTAAGGAGAATTGGAAAGGCATCGATGAAACGGAAAACGCTAGACTTTTTACAAAAGTCCATCAAAATCAGGGGTTGTTAGGAAGTTTCGTTTACAGTAACGAAATCGGGTCTTTCGGCTCTTTTCTAGGGTTCGAAACCGACACAGATGTCTCAAAATATCTGTTTCACGAAAATTCTTTATTCCGACTCCGATGTCGATTCGGGGTTTTGTCACAAGTCCGTTCTGTCAATGATTGATTAAATAATGGCTCTTTTTAACTAACAAGTCTGATAAATGATAGGGAACGAATAGATTACTTTAAAATTAGCATCCCCCAAAGATTCTTCTCGATGCTTGAATGCGAAAGAGCGTGAGAAATGAAGAGAGATAAACACAGTAAAAGCGAATTTCGACAAAATTTGAATTTGAACGCAGAATTCTGGAAAAATAGAATGTTCTTTATCCATTTTTGGCTGTTCGACACCCTTTCAAACAAATCTTTCAGTCAGGACATGATTTGAATAGAATAATCTCACCCTTACCAAATTGCATATCTATCCTTAGATATCTCATCCCTGAGCTCTATAAATACCCCCAATTTGTCATTAATAAATGTTTTCGTGCTTTGCTCGGCCCTCCTAGCCTCTACGCACTCATCGACCATCGTTGTGGGATTACTCTACTTCTTCTAGCTGCAATGGTATCAGACTTAGGGAGCACTTTCGTCAGACGAAAAAAACTAGGGGGGTAGGTCCGCAGCGGCATTTCGCGCCACCGTGCGACCTACCCCCTCCCTAGTTTTTTTTCATCTGACGGAAGTGCTCTCTAGGCCTGGTTCCCGTGGATGATCCGAATCAAGAACGCCATCCTGAGGCTGCTCAGAATTAACATCAACTGCAGCAACACTACAAACGTCACCTGCTCTGTATTTCCTAAAAACAGTCCTAGGGAGGACGATCGTCAGAAACCCCTTGCGACCTACCCCCTATATTTTTTTCGTCTGACGAAAGTCCTCCCTAGGTCTGCCTAAAAAGAATCTTTTACTAATCAAATCAATTATCTATTTTTATGAAACATCTAAAATATTAAAAATGCATTGAGCTTTATGAAAATAAGTCAATTATTGATGAAATGCTTCTATTTCAGACCGCCAACGATGAAAGCTCGATGGAGACATCGACTGATGAGGAAACCCAGGGAATCCAAGAAACCAAGGAATCACGGTCTGTCAAAAGTCTTTTAGCACGTTTTCCCTCTATGCCTATGCCCGCCTTGACAGTACGCACGCGTACTGCTAGAATCCCTCCCCCCACTTCGGAAAAAGTGAGTGGAGCAAAATAACCATGTGAGGTGTCGCCAGCGATATCTAATAAGATCGTATTTTATTTTATTACATCCTTGTGGGTTTTAAATCCTTTTAGGAGCGGCGAACTTTCGCCTTTCCTTTTCTCGCTTAGATTATCGCTGATTGTCAGAACGGACAATCTAATCTTGGAAGTTCCTTTTGTTAAGGCCATGATTGCAGGAAATGCTTTCCGTCTAGCTTCTCTATTAGTACTATTTCGTACACCTATATAAAGCTATAGAGCAGTAGTTAAGTTGTGTTTCCCAATTCGTCTTTGTTACATATTCTATTCGTTATCTTACTCAGTAATAAACTATATAATCACATAGTTTAATCAAGCTAGCTAAGAAGTACGTACAATCGGTAAATAAAGCGTCATTCTGATTTTTCTCCGAGTCTCACAAGATATTTTCTGCGATTTGACCAGGAGATTACGACTTTTTCATATAATTTAAGATCTAAATATTTATTTTCAGGCGTGTGTGTGTGTGTTATTGTGTGGCGGGAAGCGAAGTTCGTCTACCTCCTCGTGGTGCTTCCTGGATATCCTGCAAGGGATAACTGAACGACGAACAACAATTTAATCTATGAAAATCTCAAAATATTTTCAAAATTATCTTTAAAATGGACAATAAAGCATTTATTTAATTGAAAATGAATAGTTCAAAAATTAAAGAAATTTTCATAACCGTGTATTATATAGGATAGACCACGATAGAGATGAGTGAATGAATATCTAACATTGCACACGATATTGAAAGATTAAATTGATAACAATAACTGGCAGTATTCATTTTGAAATTGCCTCGTATATTGCAAACACTGCACTTACTTGTTTCTGCTTCTTCTATACTTTGGTGGATAACACTACACACTCTTTTAAATCATGTTGCAGCATTTCCAGGAATATGTTGCGTCATTTTCACGTTGCGACAATTCCAACTCCTTTCAGTTGCAATTTTCCCTCATCACTTTTGGATGTCTTCGAGAGTTTCCTGTATCATGTTCATTGAACAATTACTACTCTACGATATTTATTAAAAAGAATAATTGTTTTAGATGAAACTAATGATAATCATATCAACAAATTTAATTTTCTTGTCGACGACTGGCAAATACTCTAAACATAAAAGTCGTTCAAATTTACAACTAATATCCAATACAAAGTTTTCTCCAATTTGAACATAATAAATAACAAGTAGAGATGGGATATCGAACTAAAGGTTCCTTCTCTTCAGAGGGAAGAACCTTATCACTGTACTATAGTTGTGTATATAAGCTCGGTTATTCGAATATGCATTCAGCTGATAAGACAGCAATCCTTGTTAGTACCATTAGTGAGTGTTTTCTTTCCAGCACTTTCGCTGGTCGCAGGCAAGTTTCTCAATATTCCCACTTCTCGCCATTTATTCGTTTGTGGATCGTATTCCTCGATTGAATTGCAAGAACTTTTATATGGATATTTTTGATATCTAAATTAAGAAATATTTCGCATAAAGATATGCAAAATCTCAGCTCACCCTCCGATTGCATACAGT
>LIAE01010487.1:0-36029 GCA_002287525.1 Diploscapter pachys | reverse complement strand
ACTCTGTTCTGGTTTGAATAGTTGATGAATATTTATACTAGTAATAATAATTAATAAGTTATCAAAGAAGATGCATCAAAGTAAAATAGAAGATACAATTTCTAATGATTATCTCAATTACTTTCAATATGGCTAAATAGCATTTATACAAAGTACAAACTGTCTATATTGGGTAATCTTATTCCTCTCATACTCATGTATTAATGCAACAAAGATTATCCCATTTCTTTAGAAACATGATTTATACAAATGCGAAGGATTATTTTAAGTAAGCAATGATCACTATACCTGAATTGCGTAGTAATCTTGAGATTAAGAATGGTCTGAGATGCTTCAGGAAGAAACGTCACTTGTAAATAGACGAAAATGACTTTTAGAGTTTTGAACTAATGATAAGATTTCATTTAGTCACAACTTTAGAAATAATCGGAAAACTTCATCAAGCAGAAAGTTCAAAAGTCTAAATGCGCCAATACTGTCGAGCCTGAGTATTTGAAAAATTGTTTGTCTCTACAAAATTCCAATAATTTGACTTACAAATTTGCTAACACATTTATTGGGTTTAAAATACGATGATAAACAATTTCACTAATGTAAATAAATAATATTTTTTTACCGAAAGTTCACAAAATATACTTAATCTAGAGGCCGAATTTCGTTTCTGATATTTCCAATCCAATTTCATTTCGGTCTGGTCTTCACTATACGGTATGCCGCCGCTGCACATTATTATACAGCATGACTTTGACAGTGGGAGCGAGTTTATTTCTGAAATACAAAATCATTCAAATGTTCTTTCACAAAAATCCATTACTTTTATTAAGTCCATATGAGACGTTATTTATAAAAATCGAGTATGAGATGGTACCCAAGAAGTCGACCCTCAAATTTTGGGCTAATTTTTTGTTCCTGGGGTTTTCGACTACGCTGATTACGAATCTGACGGTTAAAATTCGATCCGACCACCTGTTCCACATGTTCCGCATTCGATAGTTCCGGAAAATAATATTTTCGTTATTCGGCATGTAAAAATTCAGGTTTGATATCAAAATGCTCACAGAGACCAGCTGAGTACGATTCTGAAGTGATCTCGTCGCGAAATGACACCGGATAAGGAAGCTACGAATTTTTTCTGACATGGGGTCTGTAAAGCTTGAAGTTAGCATAACTTCGTCTACATGCATTTTTTTCGGAAAACGAATAGCACAAGAATCAGTGTGAAAAACTACTATATATGTGAAAATCAGCCAAATCGGCGGACCCCTGTCCCGCATCACTTTGAATAATTCTGACATTCACTCTTAATCAACTATCTCGTATTTCATTTTGCATCATTCCAGCCATCCAATCATCTAGTCACTCAATCATTACTCCGCTTGTCTTCTCTAGGATCAGTCGAATCACCAGAAGCCGTGCAGATGACTGTCACAGACAAGGAGACAGAAGAACAACAACGGCAAATGAAGAAAGACAGGCCTGTGCTGGAATGCTGAAGGGCTATTTGGGGAATTAACCACATAGCCATGAGAAGAAATAGCGTGGGGGAGAACCTACCAAGCTCTACTCTACTTTAACCACACACTATTTTGTCTAGTAGCTACGCAGCTAAATGGCTATTTTTCAATCGCTGTTTTAGTGTTCAAAATAAAATTTATTAAACCGGCTTCCTGTGTTTACAGACAAACAGACAGATAGGGTAGGGAATATAGGAAAAGCGGAGAAATAAGAAAAACGAGCCGTCTGTAAATAAACGAGGACCATTAGAACTAGAGATGCAGTTTTGAACTACAGTAATTTCTGGAACATAATCATGCATCAATACAGGATGCAAATAGAGAATGATGAATTCAGGGAAATGGCGAGTCTGAGGCAAAAGAAGAAAACAAAGATGAGCAAGAGCAAGCAGCTGAGACGATGGTCGCCACCTCTGGGAGAGCCAATGCTAAAGGGACGAACTCGATGGCTGGACATGGGCACGGTGAGTAAGCAGCAGGGCTGGGGGAGGGTACTTCATGACGCTGATCACGAACCCCCTGTATATGTCATCCAATTGAATGTATTTATTATCAAATAGGGAGGTGATAGAATGTAGGAAAATAAGAAAAGTCGATGACATTTATAAGGGACCCTGCAGCTCTAAATTCTTTTTTCTACAACTTGTCCATTTGTCAAAAATGAATTAATATGCTTGCAGAAGCCGATCTGTCGAATGTTCATTTCTGGTGGAATTTCGACGTTTTCCGAGTCGATGTGCTACACCCTCGAAAGGCATCTGCACGTGGAATTCACATCCTTCTCTGAAGTCGTCACCAAGGCTATCGTCTATTGGGATCAGGTAAACTTAGTAACTGGAGTTTTGACTAGAGAAAAATGAAATGTATAAAATCCAAAACTCTTGCAATTATCACCTTTTTTCTCTTCACTATACTATTTCTTGGAAAAGAAAGTAATAACTACAGTAAGCCAGAATTCATGGGTTTGCTCGATAATTTGATGAGTAAATTTTCTCCAATGAATAATTGCGAGTGAAACTAAACTTGATCAATTATAAGTGAAATTCGACTTCAACCTGAATTTCCAGCTGGCAGAAGAAGATCGATTTGGCTGGGAGGAGAGGGCCGTGGCAGAGAAGAAACGATGCCATTTCATCTATCAGAGAACGGTATGTAACTTTGACCACTGATCTTGTTCATTGAGGTGTTGATAAGATTTTACTTTGGCGATTTGTGAGAATCTTATCCGTAATTAGATAGCCACATAACTCTGCTTCACAATGAAGTTTTGATTGCAGCCTCCCCTTTCGGCTGAAGAACTCTACAGTCCCCTTGTCAGGAAGAAGTCCCACCAGAAGACTCTGCTCTCGTCTGATGAATTTCACAGGTAAATGTGCTTCTTTTGGGTTCACTTGTTTTCTTTTCAACTTCAAATTTGCAGAAGGGTGCAATAATTTACGAGATCATTCAGCGCATTCTTAATTATCGAAAAGTCATTATTAAAGATGGGATTCATTTTCTTGTTAAAGTTCGTAGATGGCAATTTCTTCAAACTTTTCTGAATTTGAGTTAGGAAAAATTTTGAATTTGAAATTCCGTTAACTTTCTGTGATAATTGCACGTTTTTGAGAAGAAAAATATAACTTCCGTATAGATTATTCTAAAGTTATAGCATTTCCAGTGAAGACGATTCGGATCCAGACGAATTACCGGGCATTGTCGTGGACAGCGACGGGGAGAGCGAAGATGAATTGGTAGGTTTGTTTCTGAAGAAATTATGTGATTTGAATGATTGCAAATATACATTATTTTCAATATTTGGATCAGGAAATAGCAAGGTTTTATCTATTTTTTTCTCATTTATCCCCTCAGAAGATCAGCAATTCAGACGGGTATTATTTCGAAAGAGGAGGAATTCGTACTGGCAGTGGACGGACGGCAGCAGACAGAGACGCAGATATCCGAGGGAGTGGACGCCTCTGCCCACAACAACCATGCATTCGGACCGTCTCCTCTCAGCCACAAGAGACAACCTAATTACAGGGACAAACAGATTGGCGCATTCATGTAAAATTCACTACAAAATGCTCATTTTCACCTCGTATACGCGTGATCTATTGCAATTTACATATTTAAGGACCACGAAAGGTTTTAGAGAATTTAATTTTCCTAATTTTTCTACTCCAAAAGTTCAGTTCTAATGTAACTAAAACATTTGTGAAGGAAAAACAATAAAAATCATTTTTTATCGAAAAATTCCAACGAAAGCAGTCATCATCAAGCCATGTGAGTATCCGTCTCCTTCCACAGATCTCTCTCTGTCCTTCCCTTTCCACTCATCTCCTTTATCCACCAATCATCTACGATCCAACGTCCGACCTCGCTTCCCATGGCATTGCCAATAAACAATTAAGTTTTTATCCTTTGATCGATTTGGGACTCTCAATCCTTTGCAAAATTCCGATCAGTTCATCATCTCCATTTCACAAGCGAATAAGCTATCCTCCTGAATTTGAAGGAAGCAATGTGTCTTTTAACCAAAGATGTACGGATCCGGATATTAATTAATGTCCGGGTCCCGGTCGAAAAAAACTTGAATGTCCGGATTCGGTCCAGGTCCCAATTTTTACGGACTGTATACATCTCTGCTTTCAGAGTGGATATTTTCGAGGGGTATGTTAGCATAAGTTGATCAATTTTCAATATGCTATCAAGTATTTATTGTTTTTCTTGAATTTATTCAACCGAATTTAAAACAAATTAAATTTTCTGGTAATGACATTGTCGGAAATAGTGGAGAGTAAATGGCAGGATCAGGGCTGTCTGAAGTTTGAACTTGAACTGAACTGAACTGAACTTCCAGACACTTCGAAGTTCAGTTCAGTTCGTACAACCCTGATTAAGAGGAATATTTATTTCAATTGCAATTACCCTCATAGCTTTTGGATGTTTTCGAGAGTTGTCTGTATCATTTTTACTAAAAATTTTAATAACAGTAAGTAAAGATAATGCTCATAAAATATAATGTCTCAAATAAAAGAGTTACATGATATTAAATTGGATTATTCAAACGTTAGTTCTTCGACTTCACGCCATTCATTCGTTTGTGGATCGTATTCCTCGATTGAATTGCAAAATTTTTCCCATAAACCTTCTTGAAATCTAAGTTACAAATATTTCGTATAAAGATATGCAAAATTTCAATTCACCCTCCGATCGCATACAATTTCCCGTTAGCGACAATGAGTGAATGCCAGCGTCTTCCATAATTCATATCAGCGACTCGAGAAATTCGACTGTCAACTGGAGCTGAGGGATCGAAACACAGACAGGATTTTAATACATCACCATAACTACCATGATAACTAAATATATAAATTATGCATTATTTATCATACAAAACTAACGACTCCAATCCTCCAGTTATGTAAATTCTTCCATTTAGCGATGCAACTCCGAAATAAGTTCGTTTTTTTGGAATCTCTCCAATTTCAATCCATTCCCGCTCATCGTTTGATAGTCGATATATCTTTCGACTACCCCATCCCCATCCATCAATAACTGAATATCCATGATTACAATAATGAATGTTATAATGTGACCGTATAAAATTCCATCGCATATTATTGTTTGAAGAGAACGAATTGGAAGAGGAAGAGCAGGTCCTATTTGCCATTTTCCATCTATTAAAACCTGAATAAATTATTTCATGGACTTTAATTCAGTCTTCTTACATCAACTTGATTCGTCTCTTCCTTTGTTTTAGGATCCCATCCACCCAAATAATACAATTTGCAATTGAAATAAGCGACTGATGCAGAATAACGCCATTCAGGAGGATCTGGACCTGTAAAATTCTTCGAATCCATCATTCATGGAGTTGTTGGGCAGACCTCTTGAAATTTGTCGAGTATTCAAGTCATATGTTTCAGATGACCCTTCATAATAGTTAATTGCAAGCATCTTAAACTTAAGAAATTATTCAAAATAACGAGCATAAGAATTTACTTTATTCTGTGTAGTTGCTACTTCATATAGATGATAATGATTAGTAAATCTCGCAATATGCTCAACAGAATTAGTATGCGAATCAAACAGACAAATTCTTTCTTCCCAAATTTTGCCGTTGTTATAAGGCACTAAATATCAAATTAATTTTCGCTCATACAAGAAATATTTTCCTACGATAGAATAAAATTTCCTTCTCGAGCGCTGTCGGCAGATATTTCTCGATTATTTTCATCATTCGATTGCTAGTCCGGGCCAATTGTTTCAGCTCTTTGGATTCGGAATATTCGCAGATTAACAATATAATTTCGACCGGTAAATTGGCTAGCATCTTTGTTGAGAGAACTAAACAATCAGCATAGTATTATGTCAAAATGGAGATAGTAAAAGAGTTGATTGAATGTGAAAGTGCAATTAATGATTTAGAAGTAAAGTAACCCTATTTAGGAGACACAAAATTAAGATTCCGTATCGGGAATATACAGATTGAAGCTAAAAATAAGTGAGGAAGAAAAAGAAAAGTGATCATTCATGGATGACGAGCATTGAGAACTGAATGAGAAGGGTAAAGAATTCGGCAAGTGGATCTTTGGGTCACTTACTCGGTATTTTCTGTACCTTTTTATGCACTATTTCCTCTTCATTGATTATACAGGTGATTTTTGGAGGTGTGTCGTGATCTCTTTCAAAAACCCTTTGGTGAAAATTCTCTTCACATTTATGGTCGTAGTTTAGCAAGTCAGATGACGTAGAATTGAACTGGATTTGGATTGGGGAGAAATAAGGTTCTGAACTTCATTATTAAAGCTTATCAATAAGATCTTATTTGAAAGATGATGAAGTAAAGCTCACAGAAATGTTTATCTCTGAGTATCATTAATTTTATGGAAATAACGTTAGTTCTTGCCCTTTTGGTTTCAATTGTGGGTGTTAATTGGAGATTGAGTTCAGGGTGCAAAGAGTTTTATTAATTCAACAAGCTTTATTAGAACAGAATAGAGAGCCAGAACCGAGGAGCATATAAAATCAAAAGATGGTTTATGATAACCGAATCTTAGCAGAATCCCCTCATCCTTGATCCCCTCCTTTTATATGGTTGAGTTAGAGAGAGAGGGGAGAGAAGCAGAACCGGGGTGAGGTCAATGCACCAGATCTTTTCTGGCGGAAATGAAAAACATAAAAAAAAGGATAAATGGATCAAAATTTAGAAAAATCCTACAATATGTATACTAATCGATAGAGCTTGAAAACTAAGCAATTTTTGTGAAGACACTATATGATTTCCTATTATGGTACGCGTGGTATAGAGGTTTGAATGAGTCAGATTCGAGAATGACGAGAATTCATAACTTTTCGAAAATCAAGCGAATTCGAAAAATCTCTTCGGGATATAGCAGATTAAGGACAATACTTCATTTTTACTTCCCAGAGTACAGTTAGGGTATGAATTGTATACGATGATATCATTCTACCATAATTGCATACCTATCCTTAGATATCTCATCCCTGATCTCTATAAGTACCTCAATCTATCAGTTAATAAATGTTTTCATTCGCATCTTGGTCTACCTTCTAAGCCTCTACACAGTATACACACGTCATATACAGCTTAGTAGATTACGATCATAAATGTGAAGACAATTTTAACCCAAAGGCTTTTTGAAAGTGGTCATAACATACCTCCAAAAATCACCTGCATAATCAATGAAGAGAGAAATAGTACATGAAAAGGTACAGAAAATAGCGAACGAGTGACCCAAAGATCCACTTGTCAAATTCTTTATCCTTCTCATTCAGTTCTCAATTCTCGTCTTCCATTGTCATTTTTCTTTTCTTCCTCACTTATTTTTAGCTTCAATTTGTATATTCCAAATCTCAACTTGATATGTCACCTAAATAGGGTTACTTGACTTCTAAATCATTAATTGCAGACTTTCTCATTCAACCAATACTCTTACTATTTCCATTTCGAAATAATACTATGGTGATTGTTTAGGTCTTTTAACAAAGATGCTAGCCAAGTTACCAGTCGAACTTATATTGTTGATCTGCGAATATCCCGAATCCAAAGAGCTGAAACAATTGGCCCGGACTAACAATCGAATGATGCGAATAATCAAGAAATATCTGCCGACAGCGCTCGAGAGGGAAATTTTATTCTATCGTAGGAAAATATTTCTCGTATGAACGAAAATTAATTTTACTATTTAGTACCTTATAACAGCGGCAAAATTTGGGAAGAAAGAGTTTGTCTGTTTGATTTGCGCACCAATTCTGTTGAACAGATTGCGAAATTTACTCATCTTTTATGGTCATATGAAGTAGCAACTACACAGAATAAAGTAAATTCTTTATGTTCGTTATTTTGAATAATTTCTTAAGTTTAAGATGCTTGCAATTAACTATTATGAAGGGTCATCTGAAACATATGACTTGAATACTCGACAAATTTCAAGAGGTCTGCTCAACAAATACATGAATGATTGATTCAAAGAATTTTACAGGTCCAGATCCTCCTGAATGGCGTCAACAAGCATCTGTGGTTTATTTCAAAGATAAATTGTATTATTTGGGTGGATGGGAACGTGAAGAAATGAAAACTACAAATCGAGTTGATGTAAGAAGACTGAATTAAAGTCCATGAAATAATTTATTCAGGTTTTAATAGATGGAAAATGGCAAACAGGACCAGCACTTCCTCTTCCAATTATTGCTGCTCAAACAATAACATGCGATGAAACTTTATACGGTCACATTATAGCATACTCATTATTGTAATTATCGATATTCAGTTATTGATGGATGGAATACTAATAAGATGTATAAGATATATCGACTATCAGACGATGAACGGAAATGGATTGAAATTGGAGAGATCCCAGAAGGACGAGGTTATTTCGGAGTTGTATCATCAAATGGAAGAATTTACATAACTGGAGGGTGGAAGTCGTTAATTTTGTATGATAAATAGTGTATCATTATATATTTAGTGGTAATGATGATGTATTCAAATCCTGTCTGTGTTTCGACCCTTCAGCTTCAGCTGACAATCGAATTTTTCAAATCGCTGATATGAATTGTAGAAGATATCGTCATTCGCTCATTGTCGCTAACAGAAAATTGTATGCAATCGGAGGGTAAGCTGAGATTTTGCATATCTTTATACGAAATATTTGCTAATTTAGATTTAAAAATGGTGAGAGAAAAAGTGATGGTTTATACTGGCTGATAAATTGTGACACTATTGAAGAATACGATCCACAAACGAATGAATGGCGAGAAGTCGGAACATTGACATAAAATAAATTTTGATTATAATCTCAGATTTTATATGCAAATTTTATTCAATAAATATGAAATAATAATTTTATTTTAATCCACATGATACAGAAAACTCTCGAAGACATCCAAAATGATAAGGGGAAATTGCAACTGAAATAAATATTCCTTTTAATCAGGGTTGTACGAACTGAACTGAACTGACTTCGAACTGTCTGGAAGTTCAGTTCAGTTCAGTTCAGTTCAAGTTCAAACTTCAGACAGCCCTGATCCTGCCATTTACTCTCCATTATTTCCGACAATGTCATTACCAGAAAATTTAATTTTTTGTTTTAAATGTGGTCGAATAAATTAAAGAAGAACAATAAATAATAGATAGCATATTGGAAATTGGTCAACTTATGTTAACGCACCCCTCGAAAATATGCACTTTGACTCCCTCGTAGGCCTGATCTTCCCATTTTTGTGAATAGGGCTCATGGAATTATCCAACCATATTGCTTTTTCTGAGTTTCGAAGACCTTTTAAACTGCCAGACTATGCCCGATACTTACAAAGATGCCTCTTAATTTTCTTCAGAATAGGGCTCTTAAATATGTCGGTGGGGTAACAGAAATTGTGATATGGATTGGAGAGGGTAGGATAGGACCAGATAGGGGTAAATTTAGTATAAAAATGATAACCTCATCGAGGTGCACATTTTGGTACCCAATTTTTCCTACCACACCCTACCCTTACCCTCTCTATATCCATTTCTCAATTTTTATTACCTCTCCGGCATATTTTAGGAGCCCAGAGCGGATCTATTTTGTCAATTTTATCATTCATTAAAAATTCTTGATGTGACTAATTTGTTCGACGAAATAGACTGAAATGGTGGATTTCGCATATCAAAGGTGTATTGCATTTTTTCAAGCAACTTTTTAATCATAACCTTTTAATAATAAATTTGATCAAATATTTTGGAAATTCGAGAAGAAAATCAGCTGACAAAATCTCATGTGACTAAGTTTTGATAATCTCTGTAGCTATACAGATCTAAACATATCCCTCATTGCATTTCAGTAGTAAATAACCGTGTTTTTGTGCGTTTCCATTTGCAGCAGCTGGCTGTCTCGATTACGAATTTTCAATGTCCAGTGTTTCCATGGAAACGAAGGAAACGTGGAAAGGGGAGAGGAGAAACTGACTGCAAGTGGTCAGTTGATTGAGAAAACAGGGAAAAGACGATGCAGCGGATGCAGCGAGGACAGAACAATGCGAAACTGTCACAGTCTGCTTTGGTAAGTCAACCATTCTAGTTGATCTTCGTTGAAAGGATGATTTTCAGAGCTATCTTCAATCGCTCGAGCAAAACACCAAAGCCCTACAGCAATCACTCACTGAGAAGAGGTTGGATTTCATTGAAATTATGATCCTCATACTTGTTTCTTTTGAAAATTGCAATGGAGTTATTCAATGAAATTGAGATTCTTTCTATTAGTTAATAGAATAAGTAATTCCTAATAAATGTTGAAGTAAAAATACTCGTTCAAATGTTTGTTTTTTTTCCAGAAATTCGTTTTCCCGCAAAGAAAGTGATGGTGGTTCATTGCTTTCTATGATCAGTCAAATGCGCAAAAGTCAATCGAAGAATGACTCTGAAGAGTAGGTTATTTGGCCTTATTGATATGTACTGAATACGATAAAAGTCTGGAATTTTATGAATTGATAAAAACATCTCTGAATCTTATAAAACCAACTTGAAACTCTTTGATAGTGTTTTGAATATTATATAGAAGATATAATGGTAAGACAGTTGCAAAATGACGATAGAACGGCACACGTTCTACAATAGGGCAGCACGTTTTTCTATAGAAAAATGGTTAATTTGATAGAAATTGTGACGTGCATGTTGTCATATTGCTGTTGCCTAAGAGTAATACAGGGTGGTCTTTTATATTTTACGCCATTTTCCTTGAATAATTCTGAGCTATCCATAAAAGGAAAAGGGATGAAACCATACATTTTTCACGTTTTTTCCACTCTCACCGTCGAGAATATGATCCCGTTGGATGTTTTCAAAAATATTTATTTTAAGAAACTTATTCAAAAAATGGCGTAAAATATGAAGATCACCTTGTACTAAAGAATACTATCGTTTTTCACGCTACTCTTAACCTGCAGACATTTATTTATATTTTAATCGTAGCTTTATCAAAGCTTCACGCTGCACAGGTTTATGTAACATCTAGAGAAGTGGTGCGTTGTTCAGAGAGTCGCTGGATCATCAGTCGTCGTTCCTCCGCAACTCGCTGAGTGATTTGTCCGAGGAGAGTGGCGAGCGAGTTCTGCTAGGCCTGCCTGGGGAGGACGAGCAGCTTGTCGATCTCAATAGCTCCATCACTTCCAGCACTCATTTCCTCCCTAGGCCTAGTAAGTATCATTACTTATCTAAGATGGCTAGACGATCTGAAAACATCCATGTCTAAATTACATGATTAGATCCATATAATATTTTCTACATTTCATTTCATTCGATCTGAATTGTATAGTCTGCTGAAGTTTTCTTCATTTCCAAACGAACGCGTTTTTCAAACTTTTCTCGCCATTTTATTCAATTTTATCATTAATCTTTTGAACTTGCAGTTTCTGACAAATCGAGTCGAAAAAGTATCACAGAAATGAGAGAGCTGCGCAACTCTATCGATTTGTCGCTAATAAAGCCCCCAAAACTCGAAAAGAGAACAAGCGGATTGAATGTCCTCAAGAAGGACGAGAAGACCGACAAAGACAAAGTAATTCACCCGATGGAGAAGGTATGAAATTTTCGCTATTTTACTAGGAGGTTTTATTTACGCAAGTTTTATTTTCCAAAGGTTTTAGTCACATTTTTATGCATACTAATTGAATGATTCGAAAATTCGCTAATCAATTTTTCATAATCACAATCATTCATTTATTCATGATATTTAAAATTTTATTATTGTGGTTCTTATAGAATTTGCACAACACTATTCAGCAATTTTGAATAACTGCGTTCGTTTCAGATATCTGAAGAACAGAAACTGCCTCAAACAGTCAAGAAAAGCGCATTCAAAGGAGCTATAGAAAGTGGCAGTTCGGATGCTGAGTCCATCGATTTCGAGGCACGTTAAAATTTAATTGAATTTGTGTTTAGAATACAAAGTTGATTCATAGTCTTATTGCAAGAATTGTATTCTCACTAAAGAATATTTTACGAATAGCTTATTAGTTTCCCTTTCTTGAAAGATGATATTGCGAAAATTCGAAGAAACTGGTACGCTAAAATAATTCCCTAAATTTCAGGCTCCTGTACTTGGAAATGTAAGCAGTGTTCGATTCGAAGATGAAGAAGGCAAGAAAGATTCGACAAATCGCAGCAGTGTCTCGTCAGATTCGAAACATTCCAGCAGCAATTCGAGTCCGCAGTCAGACTCGTCTTCTGCCTCTTCATCTAGTGGGTCTTCAAACAATTCGAGCAGAACTAGCACAGGCACTAGTGAAAGCAGTACTGTCATTGGGTTTGTTCATTTTAAAGTTTGTCCGTACCAAATTTTTATCCGTATGAAGTAGAGGAAAAATTTTATCAAAAAACAAAGTTGTAAAATCAGTCAAATAATCGTGGATCACCTTTATTACATTTTGCAGTAGCTTAAAGCATCTTCAATTTCTTCTTTTTTAATTTCGGTTTATTGATGATATAATTTTTTGCTAAAAATTCGAAAAAGCTTCAAAGTACCCCTAATTTATTTAAATAGTTTTCAGATCTGCCGCTTCGTCATCTCGCTCATCGTCGAGAAGGTCATCTTCGCGAAGCAAAAAGGAAGTAATCGCATCGCCTACGGTAATCCAGGAGATGAGTCTAGAGCCTGTGGATGTGCATGTGGACGATGGATATGAAGAGGATTTCGAGGAGGAAGAGGGCAGCAATAGGGAAATGAAGAAGACGAAGAAGCCAAGCAGCAGAAGAGCTTCTGGGGACAGCAAGAATGAACGAAGAAGTAGAGCCGGCAATGCGAGAGAGAAATCAGAGAAGAGGCGAAGAATGAGTAGGGAAAAGAGGAAATCCAAGAGTCAGACCGACATTCGACTACCTAAATCACTTGAGGATAATCCAGGTAGCGTCTTCTACTTCAATATCATTCTCCAATAAGTTCTAAATTTGTTAATCTATCACTTCTAGCTTCGATACGTATGTACATCATCGCTCTTTTTGGACAGAAATTGTCTTGAATGTATATTATGCTAACTTATATTTGAATTTCAAGAATTATTATTTAACGAATTCTTATATTTTATCGTTATTTCAGTTCTTTTTCAGAAGGTCTTTCATTGACATTGAATTTGCTGATAAAGGAAGTGATGGACACTCATCTGTCCCTGTTGAGGGACTTTCACGAAATGGAATGGCAGACAACGAATCGATGGAGAAAGCAGTTGGAGGAAATGAAGAGAGAGTACGAAGGCAGGAGGATGAGGGAATTGGAGTATATCGTGGGCAATATGCTCAATAGAAATGCGTGATTTTTGTAGCATGGTAATACAATTAATATATGGGCATTAACAGACCTAGACAGAGTTTCAGTCAAACGGAGAAGTATTGGCTAGGCGGTATGCAAAGTCAAAGTTTTCTATAGAAAGTTGATACATAAGGGATACATAATATGATTTTAACTGCCATTTTTTTTTAAGGGGGTACTCACAGGAGATCTAGCTCTAATTAGCGCTGTCCAGGTCTGGACATGATCATATCAATTTATTAACAGTGTTGGTTAATGATTTCGTATTCATCTATCATTGTACTTCATGTTATCGGCGCCTAATTAGTTAATAACTAACTTTTGACTGGGTATGATAAAATTCGTGAAATTAGCTGTTTAAATTCGATTGTTGTAATGATAATATTGATCAGCACAATACAATAGTTTGAAAATTTTGTCAAATTACAAGTTTTTCCCTTTGTAATAAATTTGTTTGCATTCTATGCCTCGAGTAATGAGAAGACTGGCGTCAGAGTGTCGCATACAGTAATGCAGAAATGGGTTACATTGATTCAGATGGAATATGCGAAAAGCAATGGACAGGAACGTCCACTTTTGGAGAAGAGAATAGGGGATGAGGAAGAAAGAAGCAAGAAAAAACGAGAGCAAATCGCGCATTTGAATGAGACAAGACATACGAAGGACGGCGAGAAAAAACTGAACGGCTGAAGGAAGGAGGATTAGAAGCAAAAAGTTAGAGACTTTTGTGAAAAACTGATAGAAGAACTTCATAGAGATGAATCGCTGCTGCTTTTGTGAAGCGAAGATATTATGCTTGCTGCTATGGTTTAGTTAGAAATAATTTATTTCACGAGATGTAAAATCGTTTCTCCAATTCATAGTTGAAAAACACGCAACGATTTTACTTAGAAATGCAAAAGAATATGATGATAAACTATTAAAGGGCACCATAACCAAGAATAACTTCACAGACATTACTTATTTAACCCAGAATAATCAATAAATAGCCAAATGAAATAAAATAAATTAAGTTCACTCCGATCATCATGAGTGCATTCGTCGAATGTGTTTCTTCAGATCGAAATTCCTGCAAAATCCTTTGCCACATTCACATTTGTAAGGCTTCTGCTCAGAATGAGTATGCATATGGAAATTCAGATTGTACGGCTGGTGGAAGGCCTAAATATCATCTGTTACTTGAAAATGGTAGTTGTAATCGCCTTGTTGCAAATTGTGCATTTGAATTTCTTATTGGCCTCGTGTGTGAGCAGGTGATTCTTGTAATTGCCATTCTGATGAAATCCTCTGCCACAGATTTGGCACAGAAATGGTTTCAGACCTGGAAAACAAGAGTGATTTTTCATTCTACTTTATCTGATTTAAATGAGATGCAAACTATTGTAGCATTTGCATAATAATGATAGTGTGTATTTTCAAATGTATTGCCACTAGATTTTGTGCCTTTTTTGAAATATCGCAGAGAGTAAAAATAGTGAATTTATTCGAGAAAGATATGGCAGGAACGAGAGAATATCTATTGTGTTGGGGAAAAAGTCTTGCGATATAAAATTTTTATTTATTTTTTCTACATAGATAACTCAACCAATCGGAATGAAAACTTACAAACATATTCCGAATTGTATGTCCTAAGTAGCTCTAAAGTGTCAACTAAATTCGATTTATTCGAGAAGAGTTATAATTGTCCAAAAAGATTCAGATATGTGAAAATAATAAAGCCAATGAAATTGCAGAAAAATTTCACAATTATTCGAGAACAAATTGAATCTGTTGAAATATTAGAGATATTTAGGGCATATGTACAATTTGGAATATAATTGTAATTTTTCAGTCCTGTGATGGTTTAGTCTAGCTCTATAGAAAAAAATGAAAATTTAGTGTCGCAAGACTTTCTCCTCAATCCAATAGGTTCAAAACTATTTCCTCATCTAGTAAATCATTTTGATACCATACATATACTATCCTGCACTCATCACACCTATATTAGCGTCTTTTTAAAAATTCTTTAAACCTTCCAATTTTTACGACTTCAAATTTTTAAATTACCGATATGTATCCTCATATGAGTGTTGAGTGTGGAAGATCGATTGAACGATTTGCCGCAAACTTGACACTGAAAGGAGGATTACTGTAGAAGGGAGTAGAAAGGGAAAGACGAAAATAGGCATATGAAATACAGAGGGAGGGGGAATGAAAATGCGATTAGCTGGCAACAAAAAGACGGATCAGCCAAAAGAGATCAAGATGGAGGGTGAACGAGACAAAGAAGTCGCTGAAAGACTGGCTCTGAGTGAAGAATGGAGGCAACCGAAGATGAGTCGAATCGAGACAGGTTCAAACTGTCAAAACTCCTAACTCGTTTGACCATTTTTCAGTATTTATGACATCGAAATACTGACTACTGAATAACGAAGAGGAGTGAGACGGAATTCCGATTCCAATTTAGAAATCTTGAGGATGAAATTTTAATTTCGATTCCTGTTCGATCCGAAAAACTATCAGGGTCAATTCATATTGCGGCTTAGATTTTCAAAATTCAATTCCGCTTCAGCCCCGATAAGAAACAAATATCATAGGAAAAATTTCCTCGAGGTGATATTCATGAATTTACGTAATTCTCATGTTATTGCATTTCAGAACAAGCATCGAGGGGCTCAATAGTTTTTTGAAAACATCTATCTAACCTTATGTGGTTTCATTTGAGTGTGTATGATTTTGTGTCTGCACAGTGTCGAAGCTTGCCGAAACGATTTTCCGCATGTCTGAAATAGAAACTCATAAATTGATGATTAAAATTGGAAAAAGAAGATTTAGGCAGCGAATGAACAACAATCATTGTTTATATTTGCAGCTGAGCTGAAGGAGACTGGCAAAAGCGCAATTGCATAAATATGTTACTTCTCAAGTTATGTCATTGACAGCAATGTTTGAAAAATACCTTGCATGAAAATGGACGAACCCCAGTGTGTACTGGCCTGTAATATCACTAAATAGTTCATCAAAATATATATTAGAAAAGCACTAACATATGACGAGTCAGATTGTAATGAGCATTGAATAATTTGTTGCAGATTTGGCAGCAGTAGACCCTCTTCGATTCTAAATTGTAAACCTATCATCATACGAAGTACGATAATTTCACTCTAATTCCAAAATATAGAAAGATATTAAGGCATTTTGGTTACGTGTAAAAATGCACTATGCTGCCTCGAATATGGCTACCTGGTGAGGGTACATCATGATTATTATTATTATTATTTCGTAGTGACGGCGAAGTTGTGAAAGAGGACAATGAACTCGCAGAGCTACTTCCTGAAAATGTAGGGCTTCATTTTACAAATAGAACGAGTATTGCGACATAAAATAAATCGAATTTCAAACTCTGAATTTTGTCAATGTGTAGATTTACATTAATTTATTTCATTCATTATTTAAAGCGGTACTTTACGCCAAACTCCAAATGCTATAACAGTAAATTAAAGATTGAAATCACAAATTAACACAGTAGTTCTATCGTTATTATAAGATTTTTCATTATTGATTACAGTACAGACCTGATGAAGGTGTGGGTGAAGTAGAAAGGATTCTGGAGATGGAAAATAGCAGAGTGGGTGAGGTGGAGGACATGAGGAGAAGAAGAGCAATCGAACTGACTGCTGACTGGAACAGATCAATCAGTCGGGTGTCGAACGATGACAAAGATGACAGCCACAGTAGGCAGAAGAAAGGCAAGGCTGCTTTCCATAGTTCCATTCTCCTCCCCTTTTCCCCCTTCTCTGCAGAGGAATTGCAATCTGCAAAGGTGAAATACTCGCTAATCGAATGAAATAATTCGAATATCTAGCCACACATAGTCATAAATCTATGCAATTTTCTCCAAATATTCGATAAAATTTCTAAACATTAGCTAGGATTCGACTATCTATTTGTTCGTGCTAATGGATTGGACCGGAATTATCGCAAGTTTTTAAACCATAGCTAAAAATTGATCGTTTTGTGCTAATTAATACTGCGATGTAAATTAATTGAAATTATACAGTCTAAATAAAAAGAAAAATTATTGACTATTAAAATTATCATGAAATTTAGCCGATATTGGAAGATGACCACTTGCCAGAAGATATGGCAAAGAATCCAGCAAAATGCTGGTCGAATTACATCGAAGTGAGAGAAGGATTTGTATATTTGTTATAAATCGTATAATTCAGTTGAGTGGCTGTCAGCCCTGCATCGAGCCCTCCCTCTTCCGTCATGTGGAATGGATGAACCAAACGGTTCTGCAAAGACTCTGTCCGCCTGCCTCCATTCTCTTCGTCAAACAGACCAACGGAGGACAATCCAGACCTGCTTCTATTGAGGTGGCAAATTAGAGTTGTTTTATTGCGAATATTTTATCAGCGCTTTGATTAATTCTGGTTTTTCACTGAAAACCGAAATTAATTAAATTCAGCTAATCTGAAGATATATTAGCTTTTTTTCTATCACTATAAATATAGCATTTGCGTAAGAATTAGACCTCCTGAAATATAATAATTTTATTTGTCTTATTTCATAGTGCTGCACCGGCACTCGACTGCTCGTCTCATATTTGGACGTGAAAAAATCCGAAGCAGAAGTGATAAATCCTGATCGAATACTCGTTGATCAAGATGAGTGGACTGCCTGCAGGAAGTATGAATGGATTGGGGATAGTCAATAAATTGTTCACTTTTATTGTAGACTAGCAGCAGCCAATGGCACTCGTCTATCCTATTCTACTCTGGTCGATATCAAGCTAATCAAGAAATATTCCAGCAGGTTAAGGGTTAAATTGTCTGATTTGATTGAGGTCTGCCTTTCTGCTTGAACTTCATTTAGAAATTAGAATCTTTTTAGAAAGGCCAACGATTCGAACTGCAAGATGTTCGCGATCCTACTCTCACGAAAATCTGCACGATCAAATCAAATGTTGGCGGACTCGTCATTTATGACTCCGAAGCAAATGTAATTCTAAAATTTTTATCCATTTTTGCTAACTTATTTATTCAGGAGAATGCAATTCATCTGTATTCAAGTCTATGTCGTCCTTTTCGATTGACAAGCGAATCTGATGAAATCGAAGTACTTTACAAAACTAAAAAAATATAAATGAATAATTAAATTAGGAACCGTCAAAATCTTTCAATGATGTCACAAATGGAAGTAATATACCTGATGCCGTTCCTGAGATTGTTTTTAGAGAAGGAATACTCAAAAAACATAAAATGCAGGTAGTTTTTTTTATTATTTATTTTTTTATTTTTATAGAACTACTGAAATTTTATATCCTAAACTAACTATATTGGTTGATATTCGAATAAATTAATATAAAGTTATCAGGAATATCAATGTTTCCAGAAATATGCTCCATTGGAAGTATTGTCAGCCACAGGGCGCTATTTCATGTACGCCTATGTGATGGAAGTCAGTGACAAATATAACTTCTACATTCGATACTTTGATATCTATGGAGAACGCGAGGTAAATAATAAATCGAATTTGTAAGTTAACGCTAAATAACCTGGTACGCTTTCAGTCGCTATAGATAAAGTATCAACTGCATCTAAATATGATGTTAAATTAGATTTTAAAAATGCATATTTATTCTGATTACAGATGTTCTGCACTCGAAATTCTCCCAACATTTTCCCAGTCGGCTATGCAGCTTCAATCAAACAAGATCTATTGCCCCCTGCATCGATTGTTGGCCAGGAAGAGAGGGAAGCATTCAATTGGGACACTTTTCGATCCACATTCCTGCCTGAAAACGTAACTGCTCGCTCAACAATATTTTCCATAAATAAGACAATACATTTAGCCTCCAAATTCGACGGTCGAAAGGAAAGGACCGAAATTGGATCCGATGCAGCTGATCGAGGTTGGAATTGAAAGTTTTACAAAGAAGTCTCGCGAACTGTCACTCGTATTTCTTGACGAAAACTTGCACACAGGTCATTTCAATGGTGGAAAGAGCGATTATAAAGCCGAGGTTGATAATCGAAGTCAGTTAACTAACAAAAATCTGTGTCAAAGTAGCTGTTCTGCTTATTTTCATATCATAATTGAATCTGTAAAAATTGGCTTATATTGAAAACGGAGAGCGAAGAGTTCATTCTTCTTACTTGAACGGAAACAAACAGTGGACTTTGAACCGATTTTTCGATAGTTAACTGACTCCGGTTGCCATTTCTGACGTTAGAATCGTTTTTACTGTTACCGAACTGACTTGTGTGCAATTTCTCTTCAAGAAATACGAGCAACACTTTGCGAGGTTTCCTTGTTGTTAAGAAAACTAAACTTAATAAAATTCTTAAGGTGTTTAATTATGATCGTGGAGAGATGGAAAGTGCCCTTGTTGTGGGGGGAGACAAAGGAATTGTCCGAATCGTTTCAGCAGGAGCTGAATGTCTCCGACCTCAAATGCCCAGAATTGTTCCTAATAAGTCTGTTTAATGGCACATCTAAACTCATATATATCATTGAACCTTTACAGTTCGTGTGAACTATTTCCCTGTGGACATGCATCCAAATTCTCTATGGTCGCGTTCAAATTATTCCCTCCAATCAAAACGCTACCCAAATTGAATGAAGGAGAAGGTTTGCTATTATTTTTAAAACCAGATCTACGACTTTTAAAATTGCTAATTCATCTGAAATCGAATTTGAAATTTTCAGAACGATTTGAGCTGTCAAAATATTACTCATCAACGCCACAGCCAGTCTTTGAGCACATTCTAGTCAAGCTTCAACGACCTTCATTCTTACCTGAATTTTACATGAAAGGTTGGCAATTTAGACATTTTTATTCAATACAATTTTTGCTATATTAGGCGATCTATTTTGTCCTCCAATTTATATCAATCGTCTATGTGATTGCGGTCCATACATGCAGAGAGAATATCTCATGAAGAGTCCATATTTGATTGCATACGGGCCGCTGCCACACGTCATCAACGATATCGTGCAGGTATAATTTCAATTTATCCTGCAGAAAATGAATGATTATGCATAGGTTCCCAAAGTAGATATACAAATCACGCTTCAAAATAAATTTGCTGACGAGAAAGGTGATATTGGCTAAATATAAGTCTTCTGTGAGGAAAAAATAAAAATTTATAATCGAAAAATCGCGAAAATTCGTGGCTTAAAAGAAACATTTTCGAAAATGAAATAGCGCTTGTGCTTGAATATTTTGGCCTGATTTTTGGCAGAGAACCATTTGATCAAGCTTATCATCGATTTAGGAGTGGACTTTTATAGCATTTTGGGTTTGAAGGATGTTTACTCCCCAAATTTTTGATTTTCAACTACCACGTTTTTGCAAGGGGCGGAGCTTAGGAATTCTAATTATGCTGAATCGAACTTGTTTCAAAACAATATCTAAAACTTTTTCTCATAAGCTACTTTGAACCTATTAGAGATAAAATTATTATTGTAAAGCTGAGGTAGGGAGAGCCAAATATCTCTCAGATTACCACTTCATTTCATTTATTATTGAAGTTTTCTATGAAATTGCTATGCAAAATTTATGGGTAATTGCAAAACAAAAAAAAACATCATTCAACTCGAATTTTCAGACACTGATTAGTGGAGCAGGGGACAATGCAGAAAAGCGACAAAAATTAGCGAATGCCATAAATCAGAAGAATGAATTGCACGGACCAACACAGGTTTTCGGAGAAAATAATGAGAAAACGTTTACATGGATTTATTTCAGTATGTGAAGCTGAGAATGCGTACAAGCCACGTGTCAACCCGAGTGGCTATTCCTGAAACAGCACGCGAAATGGCCGGTTGGATGAGGGTAAGAATTAAGATTGATTCTGCCGGTATCTTCTTCAGGGTGCTAGAAAATTTTGCACTATTTTAGTCCATAATCATTGAATTTTGAAAAATTAGACAAAAATAGCAGAGAATTCGTTCTCTACCCTGTCCGTGAGAAGGAGCAAAATTTTGGGGGCACGGTAAAAGAGGAGGTCATTTCTTTATCGAGAAATGACAAAGGAACAGTAGAAAAGAGGATGATATGAGAAAGTCGCTAGGCCAGGCAAATTGAGCAAAAGTTTTCTGACCAGCGAAGAGATCGAAAGATCAACACCAAAAAATTCAAAAATTATCGAAAAAAAAATAGGTATGATTAGCACAATCTCTATTGTAACCGAAAATACGCAAAAAAAAAAAAGATGTCTTTTCGATTCAGCACCTGCTGATGTGCCTTCACGCCTGTCCCTTCCTGCTCTCCCTCGATCCTCGAGTCAAATGTCCAAATATATGCGACAGAAAAGAGGCCATGCAGCAGCAAATCGACATGAACAATCTGAAGAGAAGGCAGCAACAGCAGCAGCAACAACAACAGCAACCGACTGTGCAATCGCCCAAGAAACCTCTCGAGAAGCCACCTTCCAGTGAAAAGTATGAATCGTTCTCAACTTCTTATATTGCTCATCAATTTGTAATGTTTATCAACAATGATCTTTAGAGCTGTTAGCTTATAAAATCAAATTAGGGATAGAGCTATTTAGGGGACGAACAAAAGTCAAAATACCCCACTCCATACATTGACCATTCTGATTTTCAAATACACTCTACCAAGACCTAAGCTAAACTTCCTAATTACGTGATCTTAAGGAAAAGTTACAAATCGATGAACATGATAAACTATACAGAAATCTAATATTCATTTCATTTATTGTTTCAAACTTTTTTAGGCTTCGAGTGAAGGAGCCCATAAAACAGCAGAGGGCGATACCGACCAAACGAATGAATAGTGGAGAATTGATACAGTCTCCCTCCTTGACTGCAGCAGCAGCAGCTCCGTCCACTTCCCTCCAATCTCCACCTACGTCCATTTCCATCGACCCGCCCTCCTCTGCTCCTCTGCCTTCGCCCAAAATCCCCGCTATATCCCCAACTACAGCCGCATTCCTGGCTAGAATGACGAGCAGCATGCCCAACAGACAGACTGCTCTGTCGAACGACAAATACATGCAGAAGGGGAACAATAAATCGAAGGAGTCGGAACAGAAGAGGAGGGCCTCGGACACAGGAAGACTGTCCATTCCAGCATCCTGGAGAAACACTGCTAATACATCACATGAAATGCACACGGTTAGAGGGGCTTCAATAGCGTACGGGGGTTTGGAAAAATGCGTGATGATTGAAGTCGTCGGGGCTGCTCGGGATTCCAATTCCGAGCACACCTGATTGAAATGGTTGAATTATTGATATTTCATTGCAAGAATAACTTGGATGAAACTTGGAGGATAGTTTTATATCCATGTCGTCTTCAAGTGTAGAAATGACGTATTTTCGAAATGGTGCATTGTTCCAAGTTTTTGTACTCCATTATTTTCCGAACTTGTTACTTTAAAGTTGAAATTTAGGTACCCGATTCTGACGATGATACCTCGAATTCAAACGATGCTCCAAAGCGATTGCGACTGATGTTCCCTTCCTCTGCTCAGAATCCTCAACAGCAGCAGCAGCAGCAGCAAGCGCCTTCACACCGTCCCTTCCCCTCTCCGTCTGCGTCTTCGTCTGCACCCACTTCAGCCCCAGTCGTCCTGCCCCATCCTCAGCCCAATCTCCTTGCAGCTCGTCTTAATCTGCCCACAGTCTCCTCGACCTCGATTGCCTCCATTCAGTCGGTTCAAGAGTCCCACTCCCCCGCTCCTCCGTCCCGTCAATCGACCAACTCACCAAACCCACTCACACTTCCACTCTACAAACCACAACAGAACAGTAACAGCCAGAATAATTCAGATAGCAATAAGCCTAGTGCGTCGTAACAAATTGATACCGCTTCATTAATTGCTCTTAGATGATGATTCGCGTTTGATCTCGCTGCCTTTAGCACCTGTTTTATATGAACTCTTATTTTTTAAATGAAGGTATTCAATCATTCATAAAATTAATACTTATTGCTCACTTTTGATAAAATATCGTGATATTCTATGATCAGTTGGATTTTATGATATGTATATCATTTAGGAGTTAATCAATTATTATGGAAATTCATTTATGGAACAAATGATAGCGAATAAATATTGATTACATTTCTTTCAGGAGATCGTAGAAAATTATTGGATTTTAATAAATGTCACAATGAATAAACGAACATCCATGTTTGTTTAGCTGCTTGTAGCATTTTGACACGTAAATGCATTAGATTCTTTGCAACACACTGATCTTTATTGATACATAATTTTAGTTACCTATCATTCTAAATTAAAATTGCATTTTATTTGCGTGCTAATTTAATAACATCACTCAAATATAGAAGATAATTTATTTCTAAATATTCACTGTTGAAATTTCTTGATACTTTTGTTTATTCGTAATTTTATTGCTATTCAGCTCTAGACATTACAACAACCATGCGTCTGTAATAAGCTACGAGATATTAGATCTCACGAAAATGATATCTGAAAATCGATTTTTCATAATAACCCTCGTAATGATGGTGCTTGTTTTCCTATGGTCAGCAAATTACGTTCGTATCATAGGAGGAGGTCGAGTAACACTTTCAAGATCGATTTCTGAATAATTTAATCTTTCAGAAGTTGATCGTACAATTGGATCAAGTTTTGAAGAATGTGACTGTTCAAATGACCGAGAATTGTATAAAAATGACAACCGAAATCGAAACGATAATTTTTCGTTGGAAAAGGCAGATAGATTGCCAAATTTGACATATCTGCTGGAGGCGAGCAAGGATAATACCAGTAGAAAAGTAGATTTGGGATATTTCACCTTAGTTTCGTGATGAATTAATTCTAGAGCTACATGCGAGCTTCAACATCTATGTTAGCAGCATATGAATATTCGGATCAAGTTGCTGTGCAGATTTTGTCGATGAATATGTTTCTGAAAACCATCTACTGTCACTACTTTGACAGACGCGGAAAGAACATTGGAAAACCATTTAAGTCATTCGTTTTTCCAGGTTTGCTAAATAGTCCATAATGAGCAGTTTGGAAACCATAAGCCCTCAAGTCATGCGAAATAGTATGCAAAAAGAAATCCTATCTTCCAATACCCTCCCCCAACTATATACTATTTCGTAATGGCTTGAGGGCCTATGGTTTCCAAATAGCCTTCATAATATAAAACAATACTGCGAAGTTTCAGCTTCGAAATACCCCGAACTTCGACGCTTTTTCCCAAGATATAAATTCACTTCGATTTCGACTTAGAAATTTTTGACAAGCGAATTTACTCATTTCTCGCGCAAAACACGAATAAAAGACAGCTAAGAATTTCCTAACTCCAGGTTCTTATTTGACGATTTTTGACTTTACCACCGTGATCCCCGTCTTCAAAAACTCCAGTTTTGTCATTTTTTTACCAGAATTTATGAATTCCGATCTGTGCACTTCCCTTATGAGTTTTATTTTTATCAGTGTCACTAAAGTTGTGTGCTTCCAAACTATTATTGACTTCGATCTTTCCAGCAGTAATTATACTAATTCTACTTCATTCCATGTTTTAGAATCAGTAATTTATTGCGCCAGAAGACCGAAGGCGAAATTTATTTCGATTTCCGAGACAGAAGACGGTAAAAGAGAACCACCAATAAGATTTATCGACAGAACGAATCCAGGTAAATTTCAAGAAAAAAATTTCGAAAATGACGATAAATTTTAGTAGCAGAGCACTTCTTTTCCGTGTGCCTCGCCCCCGTCTATGGCGACGAACCAAAATGGCTCTTTCTGGGTTGGTGCATTTCTTTTATTCGTGCAACGACGATTTCTTTCTACTATGAAACAAAGCGAGAAATCAGCAGTTATTTGTAAAAAAAAATTGATTAATTTGCTCGTTTTAGCCGAATTCATTGAGCACTACAAAATTCAGGTACAATATTAGTTTCGTAAGGACATAAAAATGAAATTTGTCTATCCCTAGGGAGCGACTTACTTCTTCATCTATATAACGGATGACTTAGAGCCATATGATCGAGTTCTATTGGACGATTATGTACGAACAGGCAATGTGAGTTTGATGAACTATCCAATTTTTATTTGTCTGTTTTCATTTCAGGTTGAAGTAATCTCGATTGTTGACAGACTTCTAAGAGACCCAAGGGATTGGCAGACCATCCAAATCCACGATTGTCTCTTACGAAACAGATACTTTTCCAATTGGTAAGGAAGTATGCGTTTCATTGTTAGCAGGATGAACTCAATGCTGAGATAGTAAGAAAAGAAGTGCGCATAATTTTTTATTATTTTTTTAGTTAGCATAATTGGGTTCTGCTACTCTAGTCCCTCTATTAGTTAAGCTTATACGCACATTTCGATCCTTGAGAACTTTAACGAAGGAACTTCTAGCTCGTCTAAACTAAACAGCACGATGAATTATTCCTTTTCAGGACAGCTTTTGTCGATATGGACGAGCGTCTTCTGATGAATGAATCAGGAGGAACTCTCGAAGACTTCCTCATGAACATAACTCAACACGATTCGAAAATCGGGTCCGTCACATTCAGGCAGAGATGGATTCACAAGAGTGATAATCTGCCGAAGAGATACAAAGACGTTAAGCAGGTAAAACTATCCATAAAGATAAAATTCAAAGTAACGATATATACATAGGTAAAGGAATGGATGCCCACACAACGGTACCACAACACTACTATGGTAACTCCGCCAGGTAGCTTTTAATCTGAAAAAATACGCAGGCTATAATAGAGAATGTAGAAATCAAAACTACTAGTTAGTACATATTTCTTGTTATACTCATATGCTTCTAACTACTATGCAAGCGACTACGATTTTTTCAAAGAGCTGATCATTTTATTTGTAGGATGGGTCGTCAAATCAATCGTCCAGCCACACAAAGTCCTATACATGTGGACGCATTATCCTCGCAAAATGTACAATGGATATCGAGGTTATTCAGTCAAACCAGAGCAAGGAGTTTCAAGGTTTACTTTTCATCAATTGATTGGATTATATCCTCCCATGACTTCATGCAGAATATCTATGAGAATCTTAATGTTTTTTTTTTTCTATCTTTCGAAATTAAGAAAGATCTGTTGATATTGTCCTAATTGTGGAGAAAAATGGTCAATAATTTATTTGGTAGATTTGAGAGAAGCGAAATTCTGCACGAAATTACGAAAAGTCTCAATAAGCGCATTATTTTAGGCATTATCGACTTCGATCTCGATTTGTGTGGGACAGAATACCCAATCGCACTCATTTTGAGTATACAGACTATCCTGCAAAATACAACGATAGATTAGTCGATGCCGTCACTCAAAGACTGAAATACGTGTACGAATTCGAAGCTGAGGAATCCTACAGAATGCCAAAATACCTTCGAAATTGGAGTGAATTCTTCTATTGAGTTGGTCAATAACTTCTTTCCCACTTTCGAGAAAATTTTCTATAGCTTTTTTCTTTCTTTAAACAAGCTGTCAAAAAACCAAATGTTAACGATAATGATAGAAGACTATCAGCTGATTATCGAATAGGTATCTGAGTCCCTCTTCACCATGTTTATGAGAAAATATTGACCAGCGATGTGTGATAATTATCATTTTAAGACTCCATTGCATTTCCGATAATATTTTTCCATTATTTGTTGAAGAATTGGACGAAAAGTAAAAATCACTCTATATAAACCCTATCACAATTATTCTTACTAAAATTTTATAAGCAACATATGATAGCTTGAAACATCATCTATGGCAAGCTTAGGTACTGTACTCCAATATACAATAACTCTTTCCATATTAGTAGTTACCAGTCTTTAGCTATGACAGAAGGACGAAAGCGGGAAAGAAATTATTGATCAACCTAATAGATTTAGATAGAGTTATTGAAAATTAATGACTATTAGAAATTTTAAATTTCTTGTGGATAATTAGTTCACTTTGAAAATAGCATACATAGCAGGAGATTATTGTTTATTCTAATTCAACTTCAGGGTTTTATATTACATTTTATATAAATGAATCTTAGCGGGTAATATTATGAACATCTATCGAAACAATAAGGGAAGGTTTATGAATAATGATAATTTTGTCTACGTAAAACATTGTCCCATAGTAAATAGCTTGCACAAATAAAAAAAATGTACACAAGATTACACGATTTAAAGCAGGATATTGACATCAAATATTGCGAACATCATCTAGCATGGAGAGCCCACCTAATGTCATACCACGTTTGATCATTTTTTAACCAATAGGTGTTTTCAAATGTTCTGATCACGCATATGAAGTAGTTGAAAAGTGCAACTGAGACCTTCCTACCCTTGAATATTCAGAAAATGGTTTTATAACGTGAGAAAATAGTATGGGAATTTAAACGTTAGCATAAATTATTTTTCTACTATGTGAAACAGTTTTACCATTAGGTAAGCTCTCCTTGTAAGTCTTACTAGCGAATATTGTAAATCAACAAAATTAAAATCTCGAAAAAATGTATTGTATTCAATTTACAACAATGTACAACAGATTTTAGGCTGATTAATTATGGAAATATCACAGCAACCTGTCTGTTCCTCGTTTGAATTGACGGAATTTGGCCGCGAGTCGATTTCATCGATATCAGAATCGTCACTTATCTCCATTCCTTGTAGCAGTTTCAGTGCGAAATAAGGTGTGTATCTAATTTTTAGATTTTTCTCGAGAAGTTTCCGAATTACATTTCCTAGAAGCATGTCGATATTATTGGCTTCCTGAAAATCAATTTTTACAAACTATTCGATAAGATTTTATTTAGACTTGATAATCCTCATTAGTCGGATCGAATCTTTCATTTTTATGCAATTTATGCGGTGTTCTTCCTAAACCCACTTATTCGAGAAATTCAGCACTCGCTAAGCTTACCGAGTAACATCTCAAAAATAACAATTCCACACATCCAACTTTCAACATAGCGAACATCAAATTTATCGGAATCTTTATTTTCCATCTATAAATAATCATTTTATTTCACTCCTCAGACCCTGCATAACTAACTCTTTCCATTTCCGGAGGCCAGTAAATTTGCTGGCATTTCCTTTCCAATTCTTTATATGATACGAAATAGCCTTGATTGTTTGGATCTAATGAAATGCAGGCGTCGAAATCAGTTAGTTTGACATTTCCTCTCGGCGTCAGCAGGATGTTGTCTTTCTTGACGCCCAGATGAGCAAATCCCTTAATGAGCACGAAGGAAACGGCGTCGAGAAGCTGGAATGTAGATTCATAACGAAATATGATATCAACAGTAAGCAACAATTGATAAAAGTAATACCGAAAAAAAAATCTATAAAATTATCATCATATAAATAAATTTTCTGAGCTGAAAAGTTTGGCATCCAGCATTCTATTACTAAACCCCTATTCCATACCTTGTGGGTGATTTAGTACTTTTTAATTGGTTCAAAATATGCATATTCATTAATTTTGCGGTACTACTTTTTATTAATAACGGTACTGCTTTTATTAATTGCCTAGTGAACTCACTTGCAAGGCAGCCTTTTTTACAAAATTAATCGACAATCCGTTACGACCTTGCGATTCTAGCATTCCAGTCAGCGTCGTTTCGAAATATGGCATGGCAATGCAATATTGCCCTGGGTTTTGAGTTCGGTAAAGTTGAAATCTAACGATATTCTTATGCCTCCTCGATAAACTTTCTAAACAAGCACTATTGTATCATATCTTTCGATGTTATTTTTATGCACCCAAAATCCTAAGTAAATCTTCCTTGTCGTCAGATCCTTCATCCTCAGACTTGACAAGACGCCTCTTTCCATTTTCATCCGTGTATAGTCCAAGTTTTTCCGAGTTTCCTGGATGAAAATCGCTGCAATTTTTAATAATTATAAATTTGGATTATTATGGAAATGCCTTTACACTTAGATATTACATAGCCGAACTTTGTAAGGTAACTAATTAATTAGCAAGATAAAACATTCAGATAAACAATATTCAATCACATTATGAAGAAGTTTACCCTTTCTTGATCCAATTATTTCCGATATCTGCGAAATTGGGTGGCGATGATAGACTCGTTTTAGGCACATCACCATCTATTGAATAGCTGCAATCTGAGTGGAATCCGATGCTCGACTCTGACTGAGTGTCATCGTCCTTGTCATCTTGAACAATTTGCGATCTGAATATCTGAGTACAGCGTTATAATTGCTAAGGACAAATGAATCATCTCACCCACAAAGCACTTAACGTAAATATAATGAAAGTAGTTACGTATAAAGTGATTCATCTCCTTGTTTGTCATAATTCAATTGAGTCTCCATGACGTCGATGAGTTGACAGATTCACGCCATAATTCCAACAATTCTTGATCAAAGTAGAATTCCTTGATTGAATAAATACTAAATTTAAAAAAAATCAATATGTTTTCAAAAAAGTAAAAACTTATGTGGCTGTTTAATAAAACAATAAAACCTTTATCAGTTGAGTATTCACGGTGCTAATTTCCATCACGCTTTTTTCCGGTCATAAGCCAGCTAAATTGCTAATATTAAACAAATATTTGATTCACTCTAATAAAGACTTTTTTTTTTTAAATTTAAATTATCACTTTTTGCAGTAACCTTTATCAAAAATTTCAGGAAAAATATTATGGAATTTATATTTTTTGATACAATAGTTCAATTTTTCGATATCATAAATTGCTGCATACAGTGTAGTGTGTAGAAATATGTTTCCGGGAGAATAAGTTATGTTCAAAAATTTGATAGCATAAATACGGTTTTAAATTGATAAATTATTGCACATTGTCGTATCTAAAATAACTCCAGTTGGATAAATAACATATTATTTGATCCTAAAATTCATATATCAAGTGTATGTTGCATGCTCGAATGTGTAAACACTTAATCAAATTATTATTAAGGGTATCGGAAAAGTAGATTACATTTAACTGATCCATTTCGCGTTGTCCCATTCTGCATTCTCCATCCTTTTCTTTCTTTGCCCTAATTTCGACTATCTTCCTTATCAGTTCAGTTGCGTGTCCCAATTCTTTATCCCCATTCCACTTCATTGTCCTGCATTCATTCTACTGCTGACTTACTGATCAGGTCTCTTTATCCCAGCCCATTTCCAATAAACTGAATTTGTGCAATTCAGAAAGCGAACAATGAGCGAGACTCGCGGCTATGCCCAGCTGGCCTCGAGTGTCATCTCGCTCGTCTGCATTTCTGCAGTCGCGATTTACATTCCATACGAATATTCTCGACTCAATGCGGCACAGGCATCGATTCAGGCCAGGATGGATGCATTCAAGGTGGGTTAGTCCAAATTGCACAATAAGTCAAAATTTTACCATTAGAATTTTTCAAAATTTGGAAAAATACCCACGTTATTATGAAATCAGACATAAATTTCTTTGATTATAGACTTTAGTTCAATTGTTAGTTAAGTTATTTTAAGGTTTATAAATTCAATACGACATAACTCTATCATTTTATCTACAAGGTGCCCATAATTATAGTTCCTCCTATCAAACTGGCGTATAAGCGCTTTTGTCAAATATTTTTGAGATTTTTTTGTCAAATTCTTTGATTTTAGCCTATATCGTAATAGTGACAAGAGAACATTTTGCAAAATTCATTATGTGCCTTTCAGGGATATCAAAGTAGTAAGTCAATAGTTCGAGTTGGTATTTTGCGATGATCATCTTTAATAATGCCTAAAATTTCTGAATTTTACCAATTGATACCCAGAAGAAAAAACGCCGAATCATTGAATAATGGCTATTATTATCATCGAATTATAGACATAAAGTTCTGCGAAAAAATAATAAATCAATTCGGTTGTTAACTTTTTTCCAAATATCCGTGGCAGCATCCAAAATACGTTATTTGCGTTAAAGTAAATTTCACTGAAAAATAACGACTATTTTGAATTCGCCTTAAATGGGTGATCGAAAAGACAAATTTCTTGGCATATCAATCACGTATTATTCAGTTATAATTATTAAGACATCAACGATTTGGGGCTATAATTGTGGTCCACCCTATAAACTTGTGCACGAAAATATTGGAGAGTCACTTATCTAAGCATACTCGATTTCGATCATACCCATTTGACACCGTCGGATATGAAAAATATATAACAAAATGATTATATGATACAGTAATATAACAATGCGATAATTTTAGTTTACTGCTCGCAACATCTGGCAGGACATAGTCTTGGTGCAAAGTGATGGCAGAGCCAAACGTCAGTACGGAGGCTACGATGCGTCTGCAGCTGGGGATTCGCAACAATGCACCAGCTGTGTAAAATTACATTGCCCGCCTGGTCCACTGTATTTCACGAAATATGATGAAGAGATTAATTTACACTCACTTTCAGGGGTCCACCGGGTAAAATATTCACAATCTCTTATCAATTACACGAATTGTCGCATACAGAAAACAATATACTCGGGATATATTTAGTGCCAGTCGGTACAACTCGGTTAACGAATATAGTGAAAAACCATTCAGTGCCAGTGCGTTCCACGATCAGTGGTTATTTTTGAGGGCAACCAATTGGTATTCTGTCGACGTCGATCAGCAATTCAAAGTTACAACTAGTCAGTGTCTACTGGGTGCTGGTTAATTTTTCTCTTCAAAAATCACTACCGATCCGAAACACCCGTGCTGACTGACTTTTTCACTATCGTTGGCAACTGATAGGTATCGACTGGTATAAGATATGCAGATATATCGTTTTAATGTCATGATAGTTCAAAACAAATAAATAAGAGATTCTGAATATAACTAACTAAGGAAGCAGAGGAGAACCTGGCTCGGGTACGTAAATCAAAAATGATTCAGATCGAATAACTCGAAAAATAATCATTGTTCGCGTTCCTCAGAAATTTATTGATAGACAATACAATTGACTAATACATTAATATATCAATTTTAGATGGTCTGTCAGGTACACTTATTCATTGCCGATTATATTTCTGAGTTAACGCTATTTCTGGGGTTATAATGTATAAAAATTTTTTAAAAACAAATATATATATATATATAAATTTTAACTGAGAATTAGTGTTATCTTGGATATAAATTGACGATGAATAAAATTCAACAGGGAGACCTGGCAAGGTATGCGATTTTTCATTAGTTATGATTTTTTAAAATTTCTTAAGCCTGGTCTTGACGGATTGGACGTTCCCCTGGACCCCGAGCCTTCATTTCCTTGTGTTCTTTGTCCTGCTGGTAGATAATATCAAAAATCAAAATCTCTAATCAAGTATTAATTCAGGTCCTCCTGGAAATAGAGGGTTACTTCTATCGTTTCTGATTACGACGATCATTTTATTTTTAGTCCCGTTGGCGAAACTGGAAGGGCAGGCGTTCCGGTACAGTTTTTTTTTCATGGAACAACCCTAATAGTCATTTAAATTAAGGGTGAGCCAGGACGAGTAGGATTGCCAGGTTTCGAGAGAAAATCATTAGGTGTTATAATGAATGAGTTGTGTTGTTTAGGAAGACCAGGAAGGTATGAGTTTCAATAAAAGGGGCCTTCAGTCAATATTCTCCTAATTATCATTTTCCATCCTCTAAACTAACTTCATCCGGATTTCAGACCGGGACGAGTTGGAGGTATACCTTTTATCAATCATATTCACTAATTTATATATTTTCAGACCCAGGTTTACAAGGACCTCAAGGCGTAAGACTAGATTTGTTTCTTCTTCAACCTACTTAAAATCAATATTTAGCCTCCTGGAGAAGCCGGAGTGAGACAAATTGAACTATTCTTGCGCATAAATCACAACTTTATCAGATAAAAGGACCGCCTGGAGATGACGCGATCGGCGGCACAGGAATCAAGGGGTAAAATTTTCGAAGCGTGCAACTTTTAGATTCAAAAAAATCCAAATTTAGACCACCAGGTTGCGACACAATAAACAATTCATCATCATATTGGCAAATGAAAATGAAAATACGATATTTCTTCTCATAATTATCATATTTACATTTTCAAAATTTGACATTGTGATGATAAATTGACAACAGAACAAATTTAGGACCACCAGGTAAATTTAAAGTTTGATGTTTAGAATTTTTATAAATATTGTTTTAGGACCCAGAGGACCGAAGGTAAATTTTATAATTACAAAAATTATCTCACCGATACATATTTATGAAAATATGAAAAATGCAATTTTAGGGACCGCCAGGTTTTTCCCGTTAAATTTGATAATATCAAGCTGTAAAATATCAGGAGCAAACGGACTGCCTTCTATGAATAATGGACCATCTGGTGTAAGTTTAGACAATTGTATAGGTCAATGAGTTTAATTTAAATAAAAAAGGAAAATCATAACTATCAAATATTAAATTTATTGAATTTTAAGCCATAAATTTCATATCAGTTCTGAAGCATAACTTATTGATTTAACCAATGATAAAAAAAATGTTCATTCCAGCCTCAAGGAGAGCAAGGACCGCCAGGTTATCGACGATTTATCATCATATTTAGCTATTACGGAAGATAAATGCATGAGAAATCTGTTTCATTAGTTTATTCCGAAAAATAGCTTCTTATGATGGATAAATGAACTGCGGTTATTCAGGTCCACCTGGTAGGTTTTCTTGAAAAGGTACTCGAAATAAGAATTTTCATTTCAGGTCCTCGAGGAGGTCCTGGACAAAGGTAATCTTATATATTATTTCTGCTTTAGTGTTGCATTTAATCAGAAATATAAAATATAAAATTTTGAAAAAAGTTAAACGTTAACACATGTATCATTAATAAATTATATTTAGTGGAAGTGTTGGACCACCCGGTGACGCTGTAGGCTAATTTTTAAGATTTTAAATTAAGGAATAATTGATCATTGAAATTCGTAGGGAGAAAGTGGCGGCCATTGCCCTTCAAGCTGCGGAATTCAAGATATCGTGGCTCCATCCGTCACAGAATTGGACACGAGAGAGAACGAGACTCCGGGCAAGGCCAGCTCCGATGGATGGAACGGCTATGGAAAACGTTAAACTCATTCATCCTGTTGTTATCATTTGGGGGTTTGCTAATAAATTTTGGTGTCAAAGTGTTGGAATTCTAATATTCAATTTCTTCCAATTCAGATGAATAATATTTAAGAGACGTTCCACGAATAAACTCAATTAGAGTCAAAAGGGGTCCGGACAATGGCAAAAATATTCAAAAATTCATAACTTTTAAAAAATCAAGCGAATTCGAAAAATCTTTTCGGAATATAGCAGATTAAGGACAATACTTCATTATACTACACTACGATAAAATACCATAAATATGCTTATGCTTGTTGTGTGCCTGCTCTTCTCACTTGAACACGAGGAATTGCCCTTGGCAAAATGTCCTCTGTTTAAACATCCTTGTGAAAAAAGGAACGTTCGCACAAGGCGGTTGTTTTAGTCAGTTTGTTGTTGTGAGCTCCGCTCGGAGTGGTTGCTCTTCCTTTTTCTCTGAAGTTTGGAAAATTTGTAAAACTTCCCCTGGGGGAATTTTTTTAAAAATTTTTTCATTAAATTTCGGAGTAATTTTGTCTACGTTGCCGGATCGGCTCGATCGAGCCTGGCAAAGTATTTTCGCGGCTCTTCGTGTTTTATTCGAGCCTTTTGTAGTGCGGGCCTAAAAAAGGGGAAATCCGTTTTTAGGTCATCACGATGGGGAAGTGGAATCGGCGATCCCGTTCCAGCTCTAGAGAGATGTCGTCGAGAAGGGGCTCCTCTCCGTCGAGCAGATCATCGTCGGACGTCCCGTCGAAGGGCAGAAGAAGCAGGTCAAGGAGCTCGTCGAGAGATTCGGGAGAGATCGAAGAACAGCCCGTCTCCCCCAGATCCCCCAGGATTCCCAAACGGTGGGTGTTAGGAGAAACGATCAATATGATTCAAAGAATTTCCGTTCGACGAAAATTTTTATCATTCAGGAGTGAGTTCACCTTGGCAATTGACACTGTGCCGCCTCCTCCGAGGATCGTGTCCGTCACAGCCAAGGAACGGATCAAGATATCGGAAGCAGCCCGAGCCCGCTTCGAAGAACTCGCAGCGGGACTATTCTTGCCGTCAGCGGACAGAGCCAACCTCATAAAGGAACTACCCTTTGTCAACTCGACGCTGGCGTTGGTTCCCTCCGTGGACGATCAGTTGCGAGGTAAATTCCTGTGGTTTTGTCGGAGAACTCTTGAACAATTGCAGCGGCACTGTTCGAGAAAGGCGTGATGGTCACTTTGAAGCTAGCGGATGTGTGGCGAATCCACGAGACGTTGTTGGTCGGGCTCAACCTCCGTGAGATGGTGGAGAAAATCGGGAGCGACGGCAAGGGCAGCCCGTTCGATGCTTCAGTCCTGGGGTACCTCGAAGTGATGGGAAGGCTGAATGGTGCGACGATCAGTGAATTGGTGAAGGCGGAGAGGGAGGCCGTACTCAAGTAATTGGTCTCTTTACAAGACAATTCTGAATCAGGAAAATTGCAGGGCACGAGGAGTGTCCCCGTTCCGCGCGATGCCCTCTCTCGGCAGGATCCCGCTGGACGGATCGAGCTTCCTCCACCGCACCACGAATTCGATCATCCCGAATTTATACGGAGAGGTGCTACGCGGGGAACTGACGGCTGCGGACACGTCGGCTGCAAAGGCCCTCGAGAAGCTGAGGAACAAGGACGATCAGAGCAGAAACAGATCCAACAACTCGCAATCGAGGTACGATCACGCTTTTTGGTTCATACCACAAGAAATAACTCTTGACGAGGCGG